>SNRZ01000147.1:0-148362 GCA_008729115.1 Dirofilaria repens
CTCTCTTGCATCTTCTTTTCTCTCTCTCTTTCTCTCTTTCTTTATTTCAATCATTTGACCATTGCAATTATTCCCTTCATGGAACTTCGATATCGTTGTAAATAATGATCGAAAAAAAGAGAGAGAGAGAGAGAAAGAAAGAGAATGTATTCTACATTCTTGCTGGAGCGAAGTTACAAAACCCATCTGAAGTTTAATGCTAAATGCGCTATTAAGCAACAGTGGGCGATAGATGGTATCGCTTCTCGGCCTATTGGCTAAGATCAAAGTGTAGTATCTGTTCTTATCAGCTTAATCTCTGATATGTGATCAATCGATCACTTCGAGATTATCCTATTTTTGAGACCATGGTGGGTTTGTAGGGGCTTGCTCCTCACCTACCGCGGGTCGACCCGGTATTGCACCTACTTCCGGGAACGGCCCATCATCCTTCGGGATGAAAACTACTTAAGAATCAATGGGAAATGGTGGGTGACGCTTTCAGTTGGCCATTTTTAGCTATTCTCTATGATGTGTAAGGTTGGTCAGTATCTCAAAATATTGGTATGTTCGTCGATATAATGAATGTTAATTAGTTAACTAGGTTTTATTGGTCCTGTATTATGCCTATGGTAGTGTATTCCTCTAATCTTCAAAACCTACCTATTGAGTCACCACCTATTATATGGTCAATGAAACTGAAACAAAATTGCATGATTTTTGACATGTTTTGTTTAACATTTTCTTGCATTCTCTGATATTATTAAAAATGTCAACAGTGCGCGACAGTACGATCTAACCCAATCATGTTTTTATCTCTTCATCAGTTTGTAATAATATTGATTGTGGTGGAATGCATTCATTCATAAGCACAAGTGCTTGCATACAATCCCTTTGCATCTACATATTTCAATTTGAAATAATTTTGCAATTTCATTCAAGTAAAATATTCAGCAGCAACAATTGAAAAATTGCAACTAATTGCATATTCGAGTTCGAAAATGCTATTAATATAATATTTTTGAATTAACATTTAACAGTTACTGCCGATGTTTTCTTTCTAGTTAACCGATGTCCCTGGCAAAATTTGAAATGAATGGTTTCTTCTTCTTCTTCTTCTATTGTCCACAGATTTCTACAATTGCTTATTTCTTGACTTGGAAATAAACTTACAAACTTGGATAATTAAACCTTTATTACGATAATTTCGATAACAGCATTAATGAATGCAACAATT
Source organism: Dirofilaria repens (assembly GCA_008729115.1). NCBI lineage: Eukaryota > Metazoa > Nematoda > Chromadorea > Rhabditida > Onchocercidae > Dirofilaria > Dirofilaria repens. The sequence goes on from SNRZ01000147.1 coordinate 1,217, forward strand.
ACAATGTCAGTGATACAATTCTCCTCACGATAACATGACTTAAGAGAAAGGATTGACCAAAAGATGCTCGACATGCCATCGAACTGAACAAATTGATATTGTTGATTAGGATTCTTTGCGCCATTCCGAGGTCAGCTCACCAGAGTCACCGCTTTTATTTGGAGCACATAAATCTGACATACGACATTTTAATCTAGAATTCATATATCTCTAATAAATTCTCTCATGAATCTTTATATTTCCTTTTATCACAAAACTTCTTCAGCGACAATTGCATCTTCAATTACGAACAAAAACTCGATAAAACATCTCCTATCAGAAAAAAGAAAAGAAAGAAGATCTTCGCTTCTTCATCTGATGTTCTGAACTATGGTCTTGACTTTGAATTCTCACACCGTCCCGATCTTAACGTAAACATTCCAACACGACACGATCTTACAGTACTGACCAACTATCGTATGCTTCATCCCGAAGGACGATGGGCCGTCCCCGGAAGTAGGTGCAATACCGGGTCGACCCGTGGTAGGCGAGGAGCAAGCCCCTACAAACCCGCCATGGTGTCAAAAATAGAATAATCTCGCAGCGATCGAATGACCACATATCAGAGATTAAGCTGATAAGAACAGATACTACACTTTGATCTTAGCCAACAGGCCGAGAAGCGATACCACTCGCTGCGCATTGTCGCCTAATAGCGCATATAACAGTTTACATTAAGTGGGTTTTAAAACTTTGTATAGAGTAAAAAAAAAGATGGAGAGTACTCTCTTTTTCTCATATAGAGAGTACTGTCTTTTTTTCTCCTTCTTCACACTTTCAATACATCACTTACAGCAATATTGAACTTTCATGTTTGCAATGGTCAAATGGTTGAAATAGAGAGAGAGAGATAACGAGAGAGAGAGAGAGAGAGAGAGGAAAAGAATTTACAATGAGCAATTAGTAGTTTATCAATGGCTCTTTTAACTATCATGCCATTTCATTGTAATAATAATTTTGCTATCAGAGTTGGATTACTAATTGATAACCATCATATCAATAGTGAAAGATTATTTGGATTTTCGACACTTTCTTCTTTGACATATTACGTTCAATTATTGATTAAAATAATCAGTTGTAAACTATCAGACATATATTGGAATTTAACATTCTCTGAATCAGATATTTTATCCGGACTTATTTCCATCATAAATATCTTATTCTTTAAATTTGAGTTTATTTTATTATGATTAACATCTCGTTTTGGTTCCATGCCATTTATTGAGTACAGATTGATAAATTTACAATTAATTTGCCGAAAACAAGGGAAAAAATTTGCAATGCATTTATGATGATGTGATTCATATATATGTGGAGGTTGAATTTCCCAATTTTTCTATATTAAATCCTTATAGCTTCCTTTTCATTCCATTCCAGAGAATAACCTGCCTTTGAGTTTCGCAGTGTTCAGTATCATCTAGCTCGGATATTAACCTTCTTCCATCGTATAAATAAATTTTTCTTTTCATGAATGTGAAAAGAAAAATTTATTGACATATCTCTCACTCATAGCCAGTCAAATGAATATCGAATTTCATTATTTGTTATCCATTTATTGGAAAAAAAAACTTTGCTTTAAATTATTATCGCTTAGTTTCCCTTGATTCTTTAAACTTTTACAGACATGTGAAGAAATAATGGGTAAGATAGTTGTTCGACATGATACCACAGATAACGATATCACAAAGTTATTGCATTTTATTGCGGAAATTTCTTATTTACGCCCTCGTATATAACGATGATTTCGGCAGAAGTGAAATTGGTTTCTGAAAATCTTTCACAATTCCGCCTTTCTGATACACTAAATGGAATATCAAATATCCATTTACATTATCTTCCTGATCGATATCAATTCTGAACATTATTGAGCATCTCAATTCTATTCTAGCGAGAGCAGTTTTCTCTGCTCGTCTCTATTGTTGACTAAACCACTGCATACTTTTTGTAATGCCATCTATATTAATGGTTGATGAATTAATGGTGTTGTCTTGCTCTCCTGCATTTGACCGAGAAAATCTTTCGCCTTTTACTAAAGATTTCCGTGCGGGAGAGTATTCATGATTGTAACAACATTTTTTGGAAGCTCCGCAAGGAGCGATAAATGACCGGAAAATGATTGTTGGATGCCGAGATGATTAATATGATACGATTAAAGAAATCATTTATGTATATCATTAAAGAAATCATTTATATGTAAAGTTTATATATAAATGTCTAAAGACTATAATCAAAAAACAAAATTGCAAATTCGTTTGTGAAATTAAAATAGTGCATCCGGAACTCATTTTAATGAGTAAAATATAAGATGAATGACAAAATGATTATTTTCATATCAATGGTATCGCGATGGTAATATATTCGATGGTTCGGTAGTTCAAGAAATCCACTGCTGCCCTTGCGGAGCTTCCAAAAAATGTTGTTACAATCATGAATACTCTCCCGCACGGAAATCTTTAGTAAAAGGCGAAAGATTTTCTCGGTCAAATGCAGGAGAGCAAGACAACACCATTAATTCATCAACCATTAATATAGATGGCATTACAAAAAGTATGCAGTGGTTTAGTCAACAATAGAGACGAGCAGAGAAAACTGCTCTCGCTAGAATAGAATTGAGATGCTCAATAATGTTCAGAATTGATATCGATCAGGAAGATAATGTAAATGGATATTTGATATTCCATTTAGTGTATCAGAAAGGCGGAATTGTGAAAGATTTTCAGAAACCAATTTCACTTCTGCCGAAATCATCGTTATATACGAGGGCGTAAATAAGAAATTTCCGCAATAAAATGCAATAACTTTGTGATATCGTTATCTGTGGTATCATGTCGAACAACTATCTTACCCATTATTTCTTCACATGTCTGTAAAAGTTTAAAGAATCAAGGGAAACTAAGCGATAATAATTTAAAGCAAAGTTTTTTTTTCCAATAAATGGATAACAAATAATGAAATTCGATATTCATTTGACTGGCTATGAGTGAGAGATATGTCAATAAATTTTTCTTTTCACATTCATGAAAAGAAAAATTTATTTATACGATGGAAGAAGGTTAATATCCGAGCTAGATGATACTGAACACTGCGAAACTCAAAGGCAGGTTATTCTCTGGAATGGAATGAAAAGGAAGCTATAAGGATTTAATATAGAAAAATTGGGAAATTCAACCTCCACATATATATGAATCACATCATCATAAATGCATTGCAAATTTTTTCCCTTGTTTTCGGCAAATTAATTGTAAATTTATCAATCTGTACTCAATAAATGGCATGGAACCAAAACGAGATGTTAATCATAATAAAATAAACTCAAATTTAAAGAATAAGATATTTATGATGGAAATAAGTCCGGATAAAATATCTGATTCAGAGAATGTTAAATTCCAATATATGTCTGATAGTTTACAACTGATTATTTTAATCAATAATTGAACGTAATATGTCAAAGAAGAAAGTGTCGAAAATCCAAATAATCTTTCACTATTGATATGATGGTTATCAATTAGTAATCCAACTCTGATAGCAAAATTATTATTACAATGAAATGGCATGATAGTTAAAAGAGCCATTGATAAACTACTAATTGCTCATTGTAAATTCTTTTCCTCTCTCTCTCTCTCTCTCTCTCGTTATCTCTCTCTCTCTATTTCAACCATTTGACCATTGCAAACATGAAAGTTCAATATTGCTGTAAGTGATGTATTGAAAGTGTGAAGAAGGAGAAAAAAGACAGTACTCTCTATATGAGAAAAAGAGAGTACTCTCCATCTTTTTTTTTACTCTATACAAAGTTTTAAAACCCACTTAATGTAAACTGTTATATGCGCTATTAGGCGACAATGCGCAGCGAGTGGTATCGCTTCTCGGCCTGTTGGCTAAGATCAAAGTGTAGTATCTGTTCTTATCAGCTTAATCTCTGATATGTGGTCATTCGATCGCTGCGAGATTATTCTATTTTTGACACCATGGCGGGTTTGTAGGGGCTTGCTCCTCGCCTACCACGGGTCGACCCGGTATTGCACCTACTTCCGGGGACGGCCCATCGTCCTTCGGGATGAAGCATACGATAGTTGGTCAGTACTGTAAGATCGTGTCGTGTTGGAATGTTTACGTTAAGATCGGGACGGTGTGAGAATTCAAAGTCAAGACCATAGTTCAGAACATCAGATGAAGAAGCGAAGATCTTCTTTCTTTTCTTTTTTCTGATAGGAGATGTTTTATCGAGTTTTTGTTCGTAATTGAAGATGCAATTGTCGCTGAAGAAGTTTTGTGATAAAAGGAAATATAAAGATTCATGAGAGAATTTATTAGAGATATATGAATTCTAGATTAAAATGTCGTATGTCAGATTTATGTGCTCCAAATAAAAGCGGTGACTCTGGTGAGCTGACCTCGGAATGGCGCAAAGAATCCTAATCAACAATATCAATTTGTTCAGTTCGATGGCATGTCGAGCATCTTTTGGTCAATCCTTTCTCTTAAGTCATGTTATCGTGAGGAGAATTGTATCACTGACATTGTAATTGTTGCATTCATTAATGCTGTTATCGAAATTATCGTAATAAAGGTTTAATTATCCAAGTTTGTAAGTTTATTTCCAAGTCAAGAAATAAGCAATTGTAGAAATCTGTGGACAATAGAAGAAGAAGAAGAAGAAACCATTCATTTCAAATTTTGCCAGGGACATCGGTTAACTAGAAAGAAAACATCGGCAGTAACTGTTAAATGTTAATTCAAAAATATTATATTAATAGCATTTTCGAACTCGAATATGCAATTAGTTGCAATTTTTCAATTGTTGCTGCTGAATATTTTACTTGAATGAAATTGCAAAATTATTTCAAATTGAAATATGTAGATGCAAAGGGATTGTATGCAAGCACTTGTGCTTATGAATGAATGCATTCCACCACAATCAATATTATTACAAACTGATGAAGAGATAAAAACATGATTGGGTTAGATCGTACTGTCGCGCACTGTTGACATTTTTAATAATATCAGAGAATGCAAGAAAATGTTAAACAAAACATGTCAAAAATCATGCAATTTTGTTTCAGTTTCATTGACCATATAATAGGTGGTGACTCAATAGGTAGGTTTTGAAGATTAGAGGAATACACTACCATAGGCATAATACAGGACCAATAAAACCTAGTTAACTAATTAACATTCATTATATCGACGAACATACCAATATTTTGAGATACTGACCAACCTTACACATCATAGAGAATAGCTAAAAATGGCCAACTGAAAGCGTCACCCACCATTTCCCATTGATTCTTAAGTAGTTTTCATCCCGAAGGATGATGGGCCGTTCCCGGAAGTAGGTGCAATACCGGGTCGACCCGCGGTAGGTGAGGAGCAAGCCCCTACAAACCCACCATGGTCTCAAAAATAGGATAATCTCGAAGTGATCGATTGATCACATATCAGAGATTAAGCTGATAAGAACAGATACTACACTTTGATCTTAGCCAATAGGCCGAGAAGCGATACCATCTATCGCCCACTGTTGCTTAATAGCGCATTTAGCATTAAACTTCAGATGGGTTTTGTAACTTCGCTCCAGCAAGAATGTAGAATACATTCTCTTTCTTTCTCTCTCTCTCTCTCTTTTTTTCGATCATTATTTACAACGATATCGAAGTTCCATGAAGGGAATAATTGCAATGGTCAAATGATTGAAATAAAGAAAGAGAGAAAGAGAGAGAGAAAAGAAGATGCAAGAGAGATATGGTATAGGCATTGAATCTGTGTGAGAAGTGACAATCGAACAAAGGAAAAGGTAATGTCATCTTAGTTAGAAGGATTTCAAAGAAAATTTAAATTAAATAAACTATTAACCCAACTTAATTGACATGATGACATTGTAGCCAACGTTCAGTTACAAATTTCTTTGTATCGATCTTAAAAAAAAAGTATTATTGAGCAGTTCAATTTTATTCTAGCGAGAGAGTATTTTTCTCTGCTTGTCTCCACTGTTCTACTACACCACTACATATTTCTTGCGAATTCATTTATATGAATGGTCGAGAGCCAATGCTCCTCATCTTATTCTCCTGCATTTGACCGAGAAAATCTTTCGCCTTTTACTAAAGATTTCCGTGCGGGGGAGTATTCATGATTGTAACAACATTTTTTGGAAGCTCCGCAAGGAGCGATAAATGACCGGAAAATGATTGTTAGATGCCAAGATGATTTATATGATACGATGATGTAATGTTATCATTGTTTTATCTTTCACTTAGTTGTGTTATCCATCAAAAGTCAGATTTTTATTTCAGGTAGTCTGAATTTAATTCGTTAATTATTGAATTTTGCTTGCTTTTCTCAAATACATTTCTTGAATCGGTAATTAAACATAATTTCTGCAAAATTGGCATGAGCATTTCGTTATAATTACGAGTGACTGACTATACGCTGAAACTTAATTTCTTATTAAATATTTATGGACGTCGAGTGATATGGATAATCAATTTGGTTATGGGAATCTACGGATAAATTTAATAGAAATGGTTCAATGATATATCATAAAGTTTTTCTCAATATTGGCTTTGATTTTTTTTTTTTTTTTTTTTTTTTGACCAGCCAAGCACATAAACTTAGCCAGCCACGCGATTTTTGCGTTGAAGTCCAAAAAACTGTGGACATATTGATTATCAGTTAAGAAAAATACAAAAGAATAAAATTGATACTGATATTCAACAAATAACTGAAGCTTTTTCAAATTCAACATCAACTCGCACAGCTTCTCAAATATAATAATCGTCGATTAATTTCGAGAAGTGTAAAGCAGCAGTCTCTTAAGTTATTTCAAAAATTTTTATCTTTTTAACCCAACTATTTATGTGAACATGGTTTATCATCGACATGAATGTCACTACTTAAGTTTGCTCTAAATTCTTCATTTACAAATTGATCATTATTAACAAGATCATATCATTATCTGCAGAATTGTTGAATATTGGATCAGATTTGAACAGGTAATGTAAATATGATATAAAAAGCGTGAACGAAATCGATGAAATGTATAACTGCTTTTGTATATTAGACTATTGAAATTACTAACATATTGAACAGTAATTTATCAAATTAAGCTTGTTGGTGATATTAGTTATGCTTAATTTTTAAAATCATACTGGTGTGTTCTGATATATGTGTATGCGAACTCACACAATAAGCGCCTTTCTTGATCCATTCTGTTTAATAATCACAGTCCTTTATCATTAGTAATTGCTAGTGGAAATTATATGTCTATGTTGTTTTACAGTTTAACTGCTAATTTAATCAGTTAAAATAGAGTATTACTTGCTACACTTTGCAAATTTTCTATTTTCAAATTCATATTTATTTTAGCAATGACTCAGTCAGAGCTCTCAATAATTTAATATATTGCTGACTATATAATGAGAAGTAAAAAATGATTCAATTTTATTAAATGGAAATTCATGCGTTGCTTTTTCGACTAATAAATAAATTGAATTCATTTTTTCATTCTTCTGATGACGATCAACAGAAATGTGTTTGCTAATAATTATTTTTCTATAGTTAGTTGATAAATCTTTCAGAATATGACGAATTATTATAAATAAATTTATGGAGGTAATTGAAGAAAAACGAGAAATTTTTGAAGGTAAGTAGGACCTATTTAGGTATTCCTGATTCAAAAATTTTGTACAATGGATTAAGAAGAAATTAAAATTGGAACTTTTTAAATTCAAAATCCGAACCATAATTCAGAGCATCTGATGAATTGGATAAAACATTCCTAAATGAAGTGAAATAAAAAAAAAAAAACGTGTCTAAAGATTTTATCAGCTCTTCATTCATGTGGAGGGATGCAACGTCATACCTGAATTGCTTTAGTGGTAATATTTCTCAAAGCAAGAAAAAATATATGTGATGTAATCATAAACAGAATCGTCTATTCGATAGCATAAAAAGTAAATGATTTTACGATAGCTCGTCTTGTCTAATGAAGAGATAACAAAAACATAAATGTGAACAAATCTACTGTTCAACAATAAAAAAACAAAAAGTGATCATAGAAGCATAAAAATCAGTTTATTAATCTGCTGTGAATTTTCATCAAAAACCGCTTTTCGCATTTTATCATATCATCTTGCTATTAATTTTAAAAATCGTTTCAAATCCGAAGCTCTAAAACTTTCCGTTTTTGATAAAACTTTTGTGGCGACATTTAGTAATGAAAAATGATATGATTTTTAATATTTTAAATTACATCTCACATTTTATTGCAAATAATAAACTTCTTAGCAATAATTTAGAGATTAAAAATGAATGTTTGGGAAACAAAATATATTTTCGAAGATATATGCAAATCTAACATACTTATGGAAGAGATCAATTATATGTATAGATGATTTTGGAGTGCATTCATACAATTAGAGAATGAATATTTTATAACTAGTATCAGGAAATCCGAAGAAATTATATGATCCATATCCAAGTTTAAGACGTTGCTTCTCATAGTCTAGTTAATGTCAAAATTTAATTTCTGTCATATATTCACTGCCAAGATATTATCGATTGTCATCGCTTAAAAACATTTTTACTGCCATAATATGTGTTGTATGTTTCTCTTATGCAATATAAATGTTGCTAAATGTGGGAATAATGAACTCCCTTTCCTCTGATCAGTTCACCCTTTTTTATATGAATGATATACCATTGATTTATTCCATTGACGTCTAGATAGCCTTATTTTCTTATTTCATTATCTCAGGTGATGATTCTTTGCCTATGTTCTGACCCAGAAGGGTATATAGATAGTATCACTAATCAAAGGTTTTTGATTGCTTAGTAAGGTTCCAGTGGTAAACGGTCAGTCTATTGTCAAACTCTCATAATCAGTCGGAATGAAATCTTTTTCTTTACACTGAGGAACGACTCGAAAAACTTTTAACAATCTATCCCGAAGGGGAGAACAGAAACAGAAAATTTCTTCCTGTTGTCAGTATTAGCAACTTCCAATTGATAGATCTTCATAAATATAATTGTCTATGAAGCATCAATTCGCTCTCTCAAAGAAGGAAGTTTTTGTTTTTCGCGACAATACACTCATCTGTGGGTCATTTCAGCTTTTATTTTCAGTGATATAGATACCAAGAGAAAAATTCATTCTAATGATGATTCAGAATCAGATGAAATCAATTGTAATAATGATTGAGTTTTATAGAATCTTGTTTGCCTTCTGAACACTTATGTGATATGTTTTCTTCTCCGAACATTTATTGAATAAAATGCTTCAAGCGAGACCTTTCAAACAAGTTGATTTGTTGAATTTAAAAACTGACTTTTAGATTTGATGAATGATTAAAAAGAGATAACAGTTTGTATTAATGATGCAAAATTTTCATTTTGAACATGTTTTACAATCTTTGATGTAGATATTATCATAAACACATTTTTCTTTTGCGTATTAAGTTCGAACATCATTTCTAATTCATTTTTCGTGATGTTTTTTCTATCCTATGACGCCAATATGACAGAATTATTTTGATATTAATGACAATATTAATGCAAATGTATTAGGGGTAAGATAGTGATGCATACTATTGTCAATAATTTAGAAGCTGTGAATCTAATATAGTCATGACAGTCTCAGAGGTTAAGTGAATATAGGTTCAATTTTGCATTTATCATTGTACGCATGTTTGAAAAGTAGAATCTATATAAGTATGATAATTGACATTGCATAATTTTAATTGCAGAGAAATAATTTACTTTCGACTGATATTTGAAGTGAATTATATCAGATTTGGCTTTCGTTCATTTACGAATATAGATATTGACATTTAAATGAAATGAAATGATACAGCCCATCTTGTCATTATTTTGTTCCTCACTTATTATTATCAATTTGATAATACTATTGTTTGTTCCTCTTAAATTGAAAAAAAAGGAATATAGAGACTTTAAGAATTTGCATGTGACGCTGGGAAAATGATGGAATGCAAAATCTCCGCTCGTAAACGATTTGCCGTTCTTTATCATATAATTCACATCTATCACATTCATGGATCAGATAAATTTCTTGGCGTTCAACCTAATATATTAAAATGCATTAATTCGAAATTCTCATACTTTTCCAGTCATGTCATAAATAAAGTAAAGAAAAGTGAGAAACTCTTGTCAAGCTTAGTATGATGAAAGATGTCAAGTTTAGTACAATGAAAGGATGTCAAGTAATCATTGCAGCAATCTATCTTTGCAAAATTTAAATTTATATTACACTTAGAATGGGCATTTAAATCATATTGCACAAATTCTCTAATACGTGAGAGAAAAATTCAGCAGAATTTCAATTAGTCTGAAATTGTAATTTTAAAAAATATTTTTTGAAAAAAAAGAATTCTTTAAATGGAAGAATGGAAATTAGGAACAATAAAAAAGTGGAAATAAAAAAAAGTGGAAATTTTTATATATTGATAAATGAAAAGGATGACTGAATGCTCTAATGACGAATGATAGTAGTCTGACAGCATATTCGTAAGCCGTTCATATTAATATACGCATGTTATTCTTATATACTTGATAGTACTAAAAAAATTAATTATTGCATTTTGGATTAATAAAATATCATTCACTGCTTGCTATAAATGCATTGTCATTGCTGCCTGGTTCGAAGAATAAAAGTTGTTTTTACTTCATTTGTTTTAAAAAAAAAAAACTATGGAAATAGTATCACATCCATTGTTCTATCAAAGTCAGACAAATTTTTTTTCCATATACTGAGCAGGAAGTGTAAAAACGTTAGACAGAAATGAAAATTCGTTAATAAATATTGCTGTATTGCACAAAACGAAATAAACATATTCTAAAATCCTGTAAGATTCACCTCTTCCATTTCCTTGACAGGATGATAATTTGCTGAAAAATAAATCTAAGTCTTTACAAGGATGCAAACCAATAAGAATGATCATTTCTTATAAAAAACATGGTTATATATCTAACCATTTCCCACTTAAATGCGATTTGTACTAAATATTTTGTTTGATTAATTTTATCAACAAATTTTTAATTCCAAATCAAAAATTCTCTTGACATTTTTAAACTTGCTTATTTTTTTTTTTTTTTTTGACAGTAATGATAGCTATCATTCATCTCTTAATGCAATCATCATATCTTTTCGCATTTGTTTTTTCTTAAATTTCAAACAAATTTATTCATTTTTTTTTAAAGGAATCAATATATTTTATTCATTTTAAATATGAATTTATGAAAGAGAGAAAAATATAGCGAACTAATTTAGCTATTCATGATTACGTCGTAATTTGAGATGTTTTTCGGCTGCAAAATAATGAATAATTGCTAAGTTTTCATGTTCGATCGTTTTCGCTGAAAATAATCGACATTTCAAATGGCTGTGTCAATGCTTCATTTTTTAAAAAATGATTTAATATAACAAACATCGAAAAGTGAAATATTTGATAACTTCCAATATTGAAAATGTTGCTTTCTTTCATGAACTTTTTCATTAAATTTATAAAATGTACAAATGTTTAAAAAAAAATTCTAGCTGTCATTATCTTATTCATATTTAAAAATGTTCTTTTATTTGATATAATTCCATGAAATTGTACGATTTTATCTATTCTAAAATATCGCATGCATACATGCATGCACTTGGATCCTATGAAATTCATATATATGCACATGGAAAGATATGATAATGCATCTATGTATGTTTATTTTGTTTCATATCGTTAATTCAAGAAATACAGATAAATTTATTGAATTCGTCATGCAGTTTTAAATCAGCACAAAGGATAATATGAAAAAGATATTATAACAAAATGCTTGAAAATGCATCATTGATTGATTTTTAAATTCCGCAATATCATATAAGTAAATAAACATTTTCTAGTTTTGATGCGATCATAATATCCAATAATTCTCGATCGGATTTCGAGAATACATATATGCGCTTTATTGCATAACGAAAACTATATATTTGCAGCAATTATTTTAATGATGTAATGTTTTATTTCATTAAGTAATAAAGTAGGTAAATTTTGTAGTTTTAAGATATATATGACTTCCTGAAATTAATAAATAATAGAAATTAATAAAATATTTTGTGACCATTCCTTTATAAATTTTCATTATCACCTAATCTTTGTAAGATTCTTTTATTTAGCTTTTTATTTCCTTTCTCCTTAGCTTAATTATAAATTTCTTCGCTAAATGAAATATTTTTCATAATTCGTGTCATGAAAATGAAAAAAGAAATGATAAAAGCCGATCTCTTTTTTCACTATTTTTTTCCTTTTGAATAACTGAACATTGCTACTTTAAATATATTGCTTTTTTCAATATCCCTTTTCAATAATTAATTCACTTTCTTCCATAAACTTCCATTTTATTTGATAATTCATCACATCGATTCTTTTAGATTGAATAGTGAGGAAAAATTAAAATTTTGAACCGAATGACATATTTTTAAGAATATCAACAAGGAATGATATTCCAAGATTTTAAACTTTCTCGTTATTCAGAATTTTTCCATCATTAAAATGATGGTCAAATAAATAAGTCAATCTATTGCAGCCGTATACTTCACATTTAATTCATTTTTATCAATTATAAACTTCGCTCTAGCCCATTTTATTTCAACGAAAATTAGTTAACTTTGCAAAATTTTAAAGGAACTGAAATTCTCCTCATTTTTTTCCAAATTTTATGACATTGGAAAAAAGGTATCCACTTAGTTTAAGAAAAAAATTAAATTTTTCTCAAGTGTCATCATCTTTCACATTATAACAGAAAAGTGAATAAAAATACTTTTTCGTAGATTGTCATAGCTGATAGCAACAATATTTAATTAGCTGCTTTTCCTTCATTTTTAAAACTATTTAACTATAAAACATCAGCGTTTGTGTTTAAAATTGAAAATCGATAAATATATTTTTTCAGTTTTAAATGTATTCTCAAAAAATAGATATATTTGATAGTATAAATAAATAAAATCAGCCTATATCATTGATTCATTTAAATTATGCAATTTAATCATTTGTTGAATTTCAATCTGAAAATTTCTCATTAACAAGTTTAGAAATAATTATGATATTGTCTAAATATTTAAACAGTAGAGGTTTTCGAATTCTAAAATGGCTTACTCAGAAGTTAGTGAATTAATTACTTTAACGAAAAACATAGATGAAATGCTTTCAGGTGCTAAGAATTTAAATTGTTTATAATTCTTTTTTATAATATTATTAATTTAACATATTTACTAAAACTGTTTTTAGTTAGAGCTTGACTTTTTCTTCGTAGAGGAAGGTTTTTTAATCACTGGCGCTATTCGTTCAAGTTTAATTTTAATTTCAATTGTAATTCTAACTTTAATTGCGGTCCTAACTTTAATTCTAATTGTAACTCAATCATCTAATTTTAAATGTATGGTTGTTTGCGATGCTTATATGGCACAACTTTTTTTGCAAAAATTTCTTTCTTATCGATCATTTTTTGCTCAATTTAAATTTGTCCAAAAATATTGTCTTCATGGAAATTTTTGGTTTTAAAATTTATTAGTATTTTAGTAGCAAGGTAAATTGATGCAAGCACATTCATTATTGATGTTAATGACAGCTTTGGTTACCAATTTACTAGCTTTTACAGGTAAAACTATTTTTCATTTCAATCTCATGATATCTAATTGAGGATCGTTTGCTGCAAGGAAATATTTAATAATTGAATAGTTGAAATTTATTAAAATTTCAAATTTTCAAATGAAAATTAAGACACTACCAAAATTATATTATCTTTCAAAAAGCATCGAAGAAATAAGCAAATCAATCGAAATGATGCAAGTTAACTTGCACATTTAATTTTAAAGTTTGTTTTAGTGTTAAAATCTATTTTAAACGGATCATATATTTTTAGAATTAGACTTTGGATCATCAAGAAGCGATTGTTCTGTTGAACATGATAGAAAAACTACCTGTCAATGTTGCAAAACATCATGTTGGTATAATATTGTAAAAGTCAGTTTCATTATTTGTAAAATATTAGCAGGAATATTTTGATATAAATTATAAATAAGAAATAACAAATGATATGATTAAGTCCTGAATATATTTTAATAAAATTAATACCATTTTAATATTAGGAAGAAGAAATTATCAAACATACAAGTATGAAAAATTTTTGAAAATAAACTTTTCGAAGCAAAAATGAATTAATTCTTTTAAATTATTTAGAAAGCAACAAATAATTTGGGTCATATACCTGGTGAAAATGGTGAACAGGAAGCTCTGGATACATTGCATCTGATTCGTTTATGCATACTTTTAAAATGTGGCCATGTATGCCCAAGAATTCCTTACGGCTTATTCAAACCAACAAAATGAGATTCATCGTCATGATTTTATTTTCATCTCTTCAACTAATTTACGAAATAAATTGTTTTATGCCATATTTATTAGGCAATTCTGTACACAAGCTTTTTTTCCCATGCACAAGTAGACATACATATTTTCGTATAGCAACAAGCATTTCCTTGAAAATCATTTTTCTTCAATAATTGAAACTATTTGATGAATTTGGGCTGAAAGTTGAAATTTTTAATCACACCTGTCTATTATCTTATCCCTTATCAATATTATTATTAAATTTTTTATGACAAGAAAAATTGAAATAATTGACAAAACAGAAAACCAAACATTCAAATAAAAACTTTTAAAGAACAAAATTAATATATTACTTTCTTTAACTTCTATGGTTTAAATGATTAGAGTGCACATTTATTTTTCTTTTTGATTAAAAAAAATTCCATACTATTACTTAGTCTTTTATGGAGACATTTCGATGTATAACATAAGTTCACACTTTTTATGTAATTTTATGAAATTATTTCATCAAATTTTTGTCCTTGGCCAATATTTTATAAATACATTTGGCCAATATTTAAATATTTATAAATAATGGCCAAGAATGAAAAATCCATAATGCATCCAAGATTTTATATTTTTTTCCCATGGAATTTCGAGTTTAGATAGTTAGCAAATGAAAATATTTCAACCATATTGATTCTTTTAGGATGAAAAATCTTACAAATCATCAATATAATAACAGATAAAATCAATTGATATTCAAACTTTATTGTCACTACTCAAAATATAATGATTGTATTTCAGTATTATCGATTTCAGATATATTCCTTTTACAAAAATAAGTAAATAAATTTTTAATGAAGTAATAAACTAGTCACTGCTGCTTACATTTATATGCCAGTAAATTATTCCACTACAATTAGCAATGTATGCAAATAATTTTTTCGAAATCTTTATAAAATATTTCAATCATTAATGCGAATTTCAGATGCAAATACTGAAATGATTAAAGTTACATATTAATGAATAAGCTGAATTTAATGAACCTTTTGATGGATACGATATCTTTATACCGTAATAACATTATTTTTTTTGATGGATTAATTTTTTAAAGCATATGACATTTTCGCACCACAGCGCTATCATTTTATACTAATAGTCTTATCATTTCTCTGCGACATATTTCGAATTCATTTCATGATTACAACATTGTGTATTGTGATGATAATTAAATTTAAAAAGCTAAAAAAAGTTCTCTCAACTATTAAATTTTCAAAAAATATTTCAAATAGAACATGAGATAAAATAAGAGAAATGGAAAATATTCCATTTCATTAAATCATGAAATATCAATCGATCCAAAGAGTGTAAATCAATGAGCTGTATTGTGGTGGAAGAAATCATTTCTAATTATATTTAATCAATATTATTTAATGATTTTTCCGTTTATTTACTTAAATGGAAAAGTAAATAATGCAAGCATAGATGGATAACTGCCACTAGTAAAAAGTGTTATGACAAATAGCAGTAATATCAACATCCTGATTCTTTTATACATTCTTTACACTGATAATTAAAGCAATAACATTGATAACAACAACTGATATCATTAGTTAGAATAATTCAAAATATATTCAATCACGAGATAGACAATTAAACAAATAATTTATCATCATTTCACAAAATCATACGTCATATAGAATTCTGATGTATTAACCTCTATATGAGCTGTATGAGGAAATGGAAGAGAAAATATGATGATTATGCTGATAATGTGAAACTGGTGATTTCAGACTGTAAATAGCAATGGTAAAGATAATGATAATGATGATGATGATGATGATGCTGGCGTTAGTATGAAAATTAAAGATTTTAGAAAGAAAATTGACGATGATGATAACGGTGTGAATTCCAAACAATTATAAAATTTCGTTTTTGCTATAATCAATTATTGCTAAGAAAATGTTATCCTAAATTTTCGTTTTGATATGTTCTTTCTGTGAAATTTATCAATTTATTTAAAAACTCATCGAAATGAATTATAAGCAAGCAATGATTATAGTTAAATTCAATAATAGTCTATCAGTTAATTTCCAGAAAAGTATGCGAAGAACCCAACACTTTGAAAGGGAAGGTTCTCTTACGCAATTTCATTTTTCTGCCCAAGACAGGAATCGAACCTGTGTCGCCACGGCCACAACGTGGAGTACTAACCACTATACTACTTGGGCCACCACTAGCCCTATTGTAACATATTTATATTGGGAAAAAAAATTTTTGCAAAAATTCCAAAATTCTGTATAAAATTTCGAAAAATTATAATACATAGTAATAAAAATAACAAAAAATTTATTACTTGTTAACTTCTCATAACAAAAAGAAATTCCTTTTTTGACTCGCAAAAATTTATTTTATAAAATGAAATTTTAAATATAAAATTTTAAAAATAAAATCTTAAAATTCTTTTACAATACTTATTTGTCTTAAAATGGATAATTGATAAAATGGATAAATTAAGACGTATCAAAAGTCTGAAAAAACTATTACCATCATATATATATATCTGATATATTATCCGTTATCATTATTTATCTTCAAGCATTTTTTAAATGAGTATGTGAAACTATCATTAATTAGTACGTCAGTATTGTATTTTAATAAATGTGCTTAATTTCAATAACTATAAATTTTAAAAGTCGAATTTCTTCAATCTATTATTATTTATCACTTTCTTGTTTCAGCTTTAGTGCAAAGATAAATTTAAGTTTATTTGCCTGTTTTGTCCTTTTTGGCTTTAATTTAAATCTCTCCCAAATAATTTTATATTTTTGCCTTTATAAGAAAAAAAATTTTATTACCAATAAGACTTAATGATCTGTTTTTATTGATTCGAATCTAAATTTCTGATCAAAATTTTCATATTTTGTTACACACAAATATAATATCGATCAAATAATAATTTAAAATTTAATTTCATTCCTTTCATATATCACTGAGCTTTAATTGTCTTATCCCATTCATCGTATAATAAATGACGATGATATATTTTAATCTTTAAGTCTTCAAATAAAATTTAACAAATCTCATCTTTATTTGAAAAAGGAAAAATTCATTAATTAACTTTCCATCTATATGACAAATTTTTATATGGGTGACAAATTTGAATATTTTTAATTGTTTAATCGATTTGATTTGTCAATAATCTCCTAAGTTCTGTATTATTATATTTTGTATAATTTATTCGTATTGTATTCATACTTTGTTCTATCTTTTATTCTTATTGTATTCATACTTTGTTCTATCTTTTCCGATCTATTCTCATTTTAGTAATAACTACATTTTAATTATATCCTTTTGCATATTATCAGATAATGTGTTCTATTCTATAACAAAAAATTATTAAAATTTCTATTCATAATATTTGCTGAAGTTATATATATGTAAATTTGATTAAATTCATTACTTTCCTTTTAAATTTAAAATTAATTGCAAAAAAATAATTTCAATAAATTTTTTATACTATTTTTATACTATTCGAAATAAAAGAAATTTCCCAAGATTTTTCAAATAGCAATATACTTGGTGAAGTTAATTTTGAAACTTCAAAATTAATTTCTTGTTGAAAATTTCTCTCCTTTTCCGAGCAGTTTTCTTCAGTGCAATTTCTTTTATTTTTAAAAGTATATACTTTGAAGAATTGTCTGAAAGAGGAATTAAAAAACGGAAAATTTTGAAAAAAGGAAAAAGAAATTAAAGTTCCTTTTTAAACAATTTATTTGAGTAGATGAATTTCCATTTAAAAAAGAAATAAGAAAAAAATTTATTTCCATAATAGCTTCATTTGATAAAATTTTCTGTAAATTTAATCTATTTTACCAGAAATTTTATTTAAATTTTACTGCGTTATTACTAAATCGATCACTCATTTTTAAAATAATTTTTATGAAAGTAATTCTTCAATAAAACGAATTCGATTTCTTCCCATTCTCTAAGTTTTAATTTCCAATTATTAGAAGTTTTCTAGTTCACGAAAAAGAAGAAAATTACGAATAACATAATAATAACACGTAATTAGTAGGATTAATTAATATTTTCTCACACTTCTGAATTTATTGAAACAACAAACATTAATTATTATAATTAATATTTTCAGCGAGAATTATTATTTATTACAATCAATAATTTTTACTTGTTCTTTTGATTACTTGAAACAACAGTATTTCTATTAATTATTGATTTTAGTAATTTACAAGAATTATCTTTAATTTTTATGCATTCGGATGAAATTTTTATCGTTTCGAAAAATTAATTGTTCTCAAATTACAATATTTGAAAGAATTACAGTATTGATAGTATTGATAGTAATATTGATTAATTTTCGATAACACTAATAATGATTCTTTTGCATTTGTAAAAACGAATTTGATCTCAAATACTAATCAAATTCAAAATAAATTTAATTTAAATTTAGAATTATTTTGTTGAATAATCAATCGAATAATAAATAAATATATGATTAACACTATATTACTCATTTTCTGAATGTTTTACCTTTTAAATATTAATTATTTTGTGTAAAAATTTATGAATGTATTATATATTTAGAAATGAGAATAAGCTAAATAAATATTGATAAATTCAAATCAGACATATGGAAGTTTGGAAATTTAAAATGATGCGACTATTCAATAGCACAATTACATCATCATTATTATCAATAGAAAACAAAATCATGATCACAATCACAATCATGAATATCTTTACAGTACATTTATGTTAATTAAAATTTGTTAACGATAACTGCAATATCTATCTTTTCAATCTTATTGTCTTATATACTCAAATTACTTAATTTAGTTTTTTTGGTCAATTATCAAATGAAAAAGTAAAATTTATTTTTCATTTTTCTTTTAATTTGTAAAATCGATTTTCGATTTATATATTTATAAAAAATAAAAATTGAAAACTTTTATATTTCATTAATTTCCCCACGGTTAATAGTACTGAGTATAATGTATTTCATTATGAATTTGAATGAAATGAAATTTTCTTTTTTCTTCTTCTACTCTTTGTATTGGAAAGATTATTTATTATAATAGTGAAGTCAGTTTAATTTCTTATGAATTTAATAATTTATATATTTTTTAATTTTTGAATTTCTGTAATCAAATTTTAAATATTTAAAATGGCATTGGATTTCATTTTAATTTCGCTATGATTATTAGAAGCACTGATTTATTAGAAGCACAAAAAGAAAGAAAAAAAAAGAAAATTCATTTCATTCGAATCCACAATTAATTAAATTATATTCAGTATAAATTTTCACTCATTTTCAATACTTTATTTTAAACTTTCACTTATATCAATTAATTTAAAACTTAAATACCATAAAGATACATTATATTAATATGAAACTTACAAAAGTGCAAAGCAATAATAACAATATTTGATAATTTTATTATTTCAGTTAAACTTTTATTAATGTAAATAGTTGAAAATAATTCGAAATAGCTAAAAATTGCTGTAAACTTATTTACAACTTATAAATGAACAATTTTAGAGAATTATAAGATTGCGTAGTTGGAAAATAAACAAATAATTGCACAAGATAAACCAGCCAGAGAATGAAATTTATAAATTTCAATTAAATGATATATGTATATATTTCCAAACCTACAAAAATATTATTAAATAAACTTGATTAGTGATTTTATAAAAATGATTTCTAAACTTTCTAAACAAATAAAAAAGTAGTGTGTGATAATTTTAATGTTAAGACTGGTAATGAACAAGAATTCATAAACCACCGATGTATGGAATAATTTTCCATTTTGAATATAATTTTATTTTCCAGAAAATATAGCATAAAAGTTCATTTAGGGATTCTAAATCAATTTGTAAATTGAATTAAAGAAAGAATAAATTGAATTAAAACTTCGAGAACAATTTAATCAAATATGTTTGTATATTTCTTTTTTTTTCTATAACTTTCAAATAATTTTTTTATATAAACAAATCAACTAAATTATGCATAATATAGCATAGATTGCTATTTCTGAATTCATTAGACTATAAAATGAAATTTTTTCAAAATATTCAAAATATATTTCTGTCAAGTGATTAATCTGACATAATTCGAAATAATTAAAAATTAAAAATGTAAAAATATAATTAGATAACAGATAAGATTATGTTCCAAGAGTGAAGGAGTTATTTCATATACTGATGATTCATGAGTTTTTAGTAATTATCAATCTTAAAATTAAACCTATCATATGCAATTATTTAATTTGTTTGAAATTATTTTTATAAATTTTCAGTCAAATTAATCCATATAGTGTTTTTGTAATTTTAAAAATATAGACATATTATTCAATTGAAATTTATAATTTCATTCTCAGCCCAGTTTATTATGTATGATGTTTGTTTAATTTTCTGATTATTCGATTTCATAACTCTCTGATATTATCCATTCACAAATAATAATTTAACTTCGACAACTGTTTGATGATTATTTATTAATCATTACATTTGTTTGGTGATCAGTGAAATTATCAGTATCATTAGATTTATATCAATAATTTTTTCATATATTTAACATAATGATATATTTTTGAAAAGAAAAGCAATTATAGCATTGACTTACTCCTTTCATTTGTTTTATCTAAAATGATATTTAGCGAAAGAATTCTATGATTGGATAATGATGCATAGATTTTAGAAAAGGTGTAAAAATGCTAAATGAGCCTGGATATAAAAAGCCTAAGGAACTGAATAAGCAAATGATGAGTTAGTTATAAGATGAAATTAAAAAATTTATAATTTCTTTTAGGTAGGACAAAATTATTTGCTCATGTTTATTTCAGGATAATAAATTACTAAAATTCATATCATTTGTTGTTTCTTTTTCTTTTTTTTTTGTTTAATCAATTTTTGCGAATTCTAAAGTTGCTATTGCAAAAGATATTTTGCAAGCACATTTTAATAGCCATAAATCGTTTCATATATTCATTTAATATATCATTTCATATAATCATTTTATATATCATTTCATACATTCATGTAATATTGTCATTCAAATATCAATTCGTTTTCCGCGTATTTTTGCATAGAAATCGATAATGCTTTTATTGAAATTGAATGAAAATATCATCCGAATTCAGATTTTAAATTAAATTTAAATCCTAGTGTAGATTGAAAAATACTTGCGCTTTTCAATAAAAAGCAATAATCTCATTCTTTATATAAAAATTCTCACTGATAATCTTTTCTATCATTTCCATTGTTTTCTATCATTTCTATGATTTATAATAAATTCGCTAAAACTAAAATGTGAAATTCTTTTTTTGAGATTTATAAAATATTGAAACAAATATTCAATAATAGATATAGCTAACGAACAATTTTGGCAATATTTATCAAAAAATTTCTTTATAATTTTGATGGATATATCCCAATTTGTATTTAAAGGATAAAGTAATAAGTTAATTGGAATTTTTTGATTAATTCGATTTGAATCGATGTTTTAATATATAAAGTGTACTTCCATATGTAGAAATACAAAATATTTTAGCATCATCGATTTAAGAAATTTTCAATTTCATTTATTCCATCAATCAGTCCGGAAATCTTCCGATTTATTATTATTGGTCAAGATTTCCAATCTTTTGCAAAGTTTATCTCTTTTGTTCGGTAGAAAAATTGCAATAAAGAACTGAAATACAATAAATAGAAATTTGACCCCTCTAATTCTTCTCCAGTTTTTGCTTTTTTTTTTTGTTGATTGATTCTTTATCCATTCTAATATATATACATATATATGTATATAGATATAAAAGGACTCTGTCTCATTAACAATTCCCGAGATAACGAGAGCGAGGAATGGAAAAGCAAAATATCTATCTCTTAACCCATCAAGAAATAGTCTAATTTTTGAGAGAGCAAAAAGATGATAGGATTTTCCGAGAGAATACGGAAAATTTAGAAAAAAGGCTATTGCAAAAGTAAGACAGAAAGAGAGAACTGACTATTTTCTATATTGAAAATCAAATCTGTCCTTCACTGGGAGTATCTATCAGTATCACTGGTAATATCTGTCTATCCTCTCTCTCTCTCGCTCTCTCTTTCCTCCTCTCTCTCTGCATTATATACTTTTATTATTGCATAGATTTTAACTAATTCTAAAATGATTGTGTCCATTACAGCACAGCAATCAACTTTAAAAAAAAAAGAAAAAAAGAATATGATTGTAAATCATAAGGGGAAATATGATAAACCAATTTTTTACATTTCATTTGATTATCAATTATCAAAGATACAAATTATTGATTGGCACTGCTCATTTACCATAATGCAATTGAATTTAATTACACTTCATTAATGATATAAATTATTATTAATATAATTGATCTTGACTATCTGCTGAATTTAATTAATGATGCTAAAGCTATAACTTATTGCTTAGCAACTTATTTATCAGAATGCAGTTAAATCCGATCATACGAATTACTAATTGATAATTGCTTATCATAATACAATTGAATTTAAATAGCAATTATAACGATATAAATTATTGATTGATGCTGTTTGTTTACTACAGCTTATTATATTATTGGAAAAGCATATCTTAACTGCAATACGATTCACTGAAATACAATGAAATAAATTAATTACAAACTTATTATATATATAATTCTGAACTAACCTTTACGTAAATGTATAAATTAAAAATATAGTGTTTTAAACTTCTGCGATATCATATATTATGAGTAAAATTTTAATTACATAACACAAATTCTCACGTAAATCAATCACGTGATACTAATACGCTGTAATAATGACGTAAATATTGCGTAAGTTATATGCAATTCATACAGCAGAATTTGTCACATTAAACCATTTTTTTTTGCTTCAATTTTTTATTCATTTCCATTAATATACTTGCTAGAGATACAATCATATATACATATAACATGCACATATACACATATACATACACGCACACGTAAATACACGCGCATGTACACGTACAAACTTGCTGAACAAAATAGAATTAATTGATAATATTGAACCAATATTTAATGAACACAGGCGAAATGATAACCAACAATCCCGTAATAATGTATGTATATATTAAAGTAGAAGAAAACGTAAAATAAACGTGGAAGAAATGTAATCAGTTTTCATTTACGTGATCCAACAGAGAGTCTGAATCAATTTATTGATATTCTGTTGCTCAAAAAATTTTAAATAAAATAAAATATTTTGAACAATACGGTATTTTTCATAAAATAAAAAAAAAGGAAAAACGAAGAAAAAAATTATTATTATTATTCATTATTCGAAAAAAAATACATTTTGTGAAATTTAATAGAAAATTTTAAAAATTTAAAAATTTCATAATTAATAAGAAGCTTTTGTTTATCACTTTCAGATTCTCTAGATATTTTGCGAGCTATTTTATATCTCCCGCAATTATAAAAATAATTCACTAAAAAATATCAAATTCTAATCATGTAATGAAATTTCAACAAATATCATTTGCAATCCCCACAAATATTATTTGGAAAAAAAGTTAAAGAAAAAAATACAATTCATAATGTTAAATTTATCAACGATTAAATTCGTCGTAATGAAAATCCGTCTCACTGAAAAGAAAAAATGATTAAACGAAAACTAACTGATTTCTGATAATTAATTAATTTAGAAGGGAAATCGAAGAAATAATTAATTTTTCAAAACTGTTATCTATAATATCTAATTTTTGCATAAATAGATAAAGCATATCTATCATTTTCTGATGATAATGTTTATCATATTCATCATAAAAGGAGGAAACCAAATGGTATGCATGTCCATCTAATAATTTGTCCATTTGATTCAGTCGACCTGTTTGTTGATATATGACAAGAAAAGAAGTAGCAGAAAAGAAATAAAAAGTTGAAGAAAAAAGATAAGAAAACAACAAATAATCATTTTGCCAAGTATGGGAAATATAAAATGCAAATATATTACAATACAAATACCTGACTTTAATTAAATAATATTCTGTGGAAAACTAATTCTTATAACAATAAAAAAAAAGTGAATTAACGAGAAGATGTAGACATTGAAGAAGAAAATAGAAAAAGGTGACTGAAACCCGGTTGGCAATAGTTATAACAATTATTATCATAGTAATAATAACACGACAACGATAATGATAACGATAGTTATAAAGATCCATAAAATAAAAATTCTAATTAAAATGACAGGTATGAAAATTACAAAATCGAAATATATATGCATATTTAAATATGTATAAAAATAATAATTGACCAATAAATGTCAATGGAAATATAATATTCCTTTTCTTTGAATATAAAATTTAAAAAATTCTAATTTTCAAATTTCATTACCAATTATTCAGTTATGCTTTATACATAAATTAAGTAAATATTATATCATCTATTAATTATGAATTAGTTAGGGACAAAAAATTTCACAAATTTTTTTTAAAAGGCAAATTTAAAAAATCCCTTTAAAGAATAAAAAATTATAAAAACATACAATTTCTATTACTATCGATTCTGAATATATCTGATCAAAAATGATAGGAATATATTTTTCATATTTGCATCTTTTTAACAATGACTGAAATTTAAAGAAATTGTACAATTTCAACGATTCATTTTATGATATTTGGAAAAAGCACAGAGAGAATTTCGTATAAGTGGACGATTCTTTTCTTTCTTTAAATTTAAGCGAAATTTTGAATTTTCACTTTTCTTTCAATTTTGCTCTAAAAAGTGTCGCATACTAAATGGATAAAATATTACATAATTGAGTAAAATTTCGAGATAAATTTAGTACATCAATAAAGTTTCAGGTAAAAACAACGATTATAACTGAAAAATCTCTGAAACATCCTAAATTATACATTTGTTCTTGTCCAGAAAAAAAATAATTTTATATATTAATCGATCGATCAATACAAAAACTGACAAAAAATTGCTTTATAAAACACAAAATTATTCATTTACAGATAGATAGATAGATAGAGAGAGAGAGAGAGAGAGAAAGAAAGAAAGAAGGAAAGAGAGAAGAAGGAAAAAGATTAAGTGGAATTAAAATTTTTAATCAAAATTGGAGAAAAAAGCGGAAGAAAGGAACAAAATTAGATCAAAAGAATGACGACGACAAATCAACATTATCTTATTTAAAATTATTGAAACAAAGATCAGAGATCAATTTAACGATGTTTTTTTGTTCGATATTTCCACGGATGACGACGAGAACGTTTCATTTGATTATTTTTTTCTGCAACTTTTTTCGTCTCAACTTTTTGTTGCTTACAGTCATAGAGACGATGACAAAAATATACCTAAATGAAAACGATATATTCACAGGCTCTGTAAAATCAAAAGAAAAGTTGAAAATTTGAATTCGAACTTCAAACATTCATCAGAAAATGATATGATCGTTATCGAATGCAAAAGAACAAAAGTCATTTTATTATTCCTTCAAAACAAATTATTTTATAAATAAAATTCACTGAACTAAAGAATTGATATTAAATTTAAAACTGATAATCAATAATCGTAGATTCATTTACCACTTCGAGTGGTGTATCATCACGTGGAAGATATGTTCGTCGTGGATAGTTATCTTCACCTTTTTCCATAATAAATCTTCTTCATTTACACGTTGTGCAAGCGGATAAGCGTCATTTCTTGTTTCAGCCATAAATCTAAATTTAAAAAAAAAGTCTGTTAAATTAATAATTAAATTGAAAAATCGATAAACATAATATATAAAATAATTATTAAACTATTTTTAAATTTTACAACAAAATTTGATAAAGAATCTTTTGCAATAGTAAAGGCATACGTATACTGAAGCGAGAAATAAAATCGACAAGGAAAATATGAATTTGATAGAAAACGTAAATTTTCACGTATCACGTAACGATTTGTCAATCATGACGAGGAAAGAATTCATAATAGCGAATCACTGCGATATTTTTAGTTTTAGCAGAATCTTTCGCGTAAAAAATACACATAACATATATATGTATTTGAGCAATAAAATGAATGAACAGAAATTTTAGTATCAGCATGAATCTTCACGTATATACATGAAAAAAACTTACCGGCCATATTCATTATATGTAAGTACCCATACAATTTCATCTACCGTATCTAATGGTATAATATCCATATGTTTTGATGCAAGTAATTCACGTTCAAATACCGGTAGTATTAATGAATTATCAGCTTTTACTTGAAACGGAGTATAGTACCATAGTACTGATGCCAAAGGTGTTCCTAAAATTAAATTTTATTTATTTATTTCCTCAAAAAAATTAAAATTACAGATTCGAATTCCAAGTTCCATCTGTATATTATTACCTATCATCATTTAAATTATGATTTTACTTTAAAAGGAACTTTAAAATACTAATCTTGTCACTTAAATTTCTTTATACTAAATTATTATCTTTGCATCAATTTCAATGACCAATAAATTTTAATGGCAGTTTATCAGGAGTTTTTTAAAAATCTTATTTCTTGAATTGCTCTTCTAAATAGATATATAATATATACATATATTATATATGTCATAACAGTAGCTATTCATCTCTTCATATTTATTTTTATCTTCTAATTTGCTTAAGCCTATATGAAATAGAAAGATCGATTTGTCGGTGATAAATCAGAATTAAATTAATTTATAAAATCTATAAATTTTATCAATGATAAAAAATTTTCAAAAAAAAAAATGTTTTTTACCTGTTTTTGGATCATTGAATAAGCGACAAATATATGCAAAATTTGGTTCACCATCAATGGAATTTACTCGTACCGAATCACGAAGTCGTAAAATATCACCGGTCTTAGAATGTACAGCCTGTGGATAGCATATTTGTTTCGTCGATTGTTTTTCATGAAAGAAATACTGTAAAATGGAGAATGTTGAAATTTTTGGCAAATAATTTGTAAAATTACAAACAAATAATATTAACAATTTTCAAGCAATAAATGTGAAACGGAAATAATAAAAAATTATTTTCTGAAATATATGAACAAACATGAAAAATATAATATTTTAAAATTAAAATTGGAAATTGAAGATAGAAATTTCTATAAATTTTACGCTTACATCGAGATAAATAGAATTTTCGTGAACGGAGCTTACATCGACGTAAACGGAACTTTCATAAGGAGATCCAATTAGTTTCCAATTAGAATTGAAACTACTCCTTCGAATTCGTGATGATCCACGTCTTTTTTCCATTTTTGTTACAACTGTAAATTCATTTGAACCACTGGAAGTACTGGCTCGACTACTACTTGCTGCTGACCAATGACGTGATCGTACTGGCGTATTTCTTAAATCTTCTAATGTTACCATCAATTTATCATCAAGTAATCCGTCTATTTCAGCCTGAAATATACTACCAGAAATATTCCCCTAAAAATTTGTGATATTAAAATCGCTGAATATTTCTCTGTGAATCAATCAATACTTTTCGTTTATTCAACTGATTTTGATTTTCCCATATGTTTTTTGAAATACAAATGGAGGACATACTTTTAATTTTTAAATCCTAAAATTTCAAATATCCTTAAAATACAATCAATACAAATGCAGATAGAGATATGTGCACGTCCGTATAAAAATGAAAACAAACCCTTAAACGTTTGCTATGTAATTCTATTTCTTTACTGCCATCTTTGAATTGTGATCGTTTCCGTTTAATTCGTCATTTAGTTGTGTAGAATAAAATATTTCCTACCGGAAATGTACTATCAACTGTTAAAGTGCTCGGAAACTTTCCGAACTTTTTCCGTTTTTGGATTTTTAAAAATTGATTTTTTATTCGTTAATTTCTTCGCAGTCATTTTTACTGTAACACCGGAACTGATATCTTTAGTAGCGGACCTATCACTGATAATAGTACTGTTGCTAATAGTGATTTTTGATATACTTGCTGCAATAGTAGACGAACGTAACACACGTTTAGGACGATCTTCTTCTTCAAACTTTTTCAAAAGTTTTGGATCAAGTGATGGCGTAAGTGATCGTTGAAATGATGGACTTGCTGAAGATTCACGAGATAAAATATTTTTTTCAATTTTTGGCTTTTTCTCTTTGTCGATATTTTGATTATTTCGATTTAAACATTTTGTTGATTTATCATCGTATAATGGCGATGACTTCTTTCCACATATACTACCGTTTAATAATAATACATCCTTCTATAAAAAGAATGGTTTGATTTTTGATTGATAACTAATCAAATAATTCTGTTATATTATTAGGAATTAATCAATAATTTCTATGTATAATAATTGGATATTTAACAATAAATAAGCCATATTTACCGTTCTTATCAAATTAATTATCATTTATTACTACTAAAAAAGCGAAATGATAAATAGATAACAAATGATAAATAATTCGATGATAATAGCATATCAAATTCTCTTTATTACAAGAAATGTAAGAATTGAGAAAAATCAAAAGATTTAATAGCAAAAAATATTATAAAAAATTAATTCTAAAAGTCATCTAAATTTAAAAAAAAAGGTAAAGAAATGATTAAATTACGAATTCAAAAAAAAGAAAATACATTTCGATGTTGTAAATTGTTTTTATTGTTGCTTTCACTATTTACTTCGGTTACGACAATATTTCCAAATACCAAATCTTCGATTTTCAAGCT
Organism: Dirofilaria repens; assembly: GCA_008729115.1. NCBI lineage: Eukaryota > Metazoa > Nematoda > Chromadorea > Rhabditida > Onchocercidae > Dirofilaria > Dirofilaria repens. The sequence continues at coordinate 30,329 of SNRZ01000147.1, forward strand.
TTTCAACACAGTAATCTAAATTTTACAGAATGGAAGCATGCAAATTTATTTGAAATATTTGGATCAATTTAAAGTTTAATTTAACAAAAAAAAAATATTATTATCATGGAAGCAAATTTTCTTCTGCTAAAAATCAGATGAATAACAAGAAGACTTGATCAGTTCGCTGCTATATGAAGAGGAAAAAAAGTCAGAAATTAAAAAGAAGCAGAAAAATATCTATGTTTCCGCATTACCAAAATATATAAAAATAACTGCTCCTTGATAACTTTAGAAAAAAAAATCAATAATTCATATCTTATAACATTTCATACAGAATAATTTATAAAAATTATAAATTATTAGCTATTCTGATAATAATTTTTATACATATCATTTAAAATATTGATCAACACACCTTTCAAATCAACAATTATCATCAATAACGAAAATCAAATATGGCTATTAAAATAAAATAAATTTTGAAGAGAATGAAGAGAACAGAATGAAATTGAGCATTCCATAAATATTGGAAAGCAATAGTCAGGGGAACAAATTTCAAATTAAATTTCAATTATTGCCGAAAATTTAATTAAGATGAGAAAAGGAAAGATAAAGGAAGCAATAAGAAGTATGATAACAATGATGGTGATAGAAGATGATAAGTGATAACTGTAAGATGTTACCATAAATTCGTTGATTTCAGATTTATAGAATAATGCCTAATTTTCTAATATAATTTTCTAACACATGATTCTTCTTATTTTAAAATTTTGCAAAATTAATAGAAAATAAAATTCTTTTAGTATGAAAGTTAATTTTCAAATTATTCAGGATGGATAATGAAAGGTTGAAAGACATACAATTTATAAAGTAATTCATTTCAATCGAATATTCGTGATATACAATTTTGGGTGGCTTGATTTAATTTAATATCAAAACGTAGAACAAATTGGAAAATATATTATAAGTAAAGCTAATGTAATTAGAATTGCTGCAATTAAAAATTATGTTGAATTCGAATCAACTGAGATAGAATAATTAAAATTATTTAAGAAACTAAACTTTTCAGTTCTTAAAATTATGAAAAATTAAATCTAATTTGCTAGCATAAATGATAAGAAAAACTGAAAGAAATGCAAACAAACAAGCAAAAAACATTCCCTTAAGACTTTTATAAAAACAAGTTGAATAAAATCGATTAAAATCGATTGCTTGAATATTGATAATGATAATAATAATAATAATTCCACTTGGCTGATAGGCTGATTAATTGTTATTGCTACCTCGTTTTAGTTTTGTTTACAAAATACAGATACAAAGCTTTCTTTCTGCAGCAAATCAACTTCCTTAATTAATAATGTTTGAAAAAAAAATCAATCAATTAGGAATAAATTAATATTTATAAGCTAAAAAACTTTTGTCAAAATTATCAATAAAATCGTTTTATTAATTTCTTTGGATAATGACAATGATATAAAAAATTATCATAATTAGGGGTAGACGAAATAGAGACGACCATATAGCATAATTAAGAACGGATTAGATGATAACGTATCCATCATCATCGATAATGGATGAAATGATAATATATTATTTAAGAGCAGATGAGATAAATCATTGTGCACATAAACAAGAACGCAGGATATGATAGTATATCACGATTGGGCATGGATTAAATGATAATATATTATGATTTAGGAAGAAATGATGATTACTGATAAAAATAAAAGAAGGCAATAAAAATATACAAATAATAGTCTTATTTATAACAACTAACAGTTTAGTTTAAATGATTCAATTTTATGAAGTAGAAACGAAATGAAAGAAAGAGAAAGTGAGAGAAAGAGAGGGAGAGAGAAAGGAAGAGGAAGGAAGAGAAAGGGAGAAAGTGATGGTGAATCTAAAATGACCGATTTTAGAAAGGAAAAAATTATTCGATATGACTACGTACATATGCATAATATTTTTGAAAACAAATTAAAATGAATTAAAATTTAAACCTTAGGCTGGCAGAGGAATGTGAAAATATTTTTTACTTCAAAAAAAAATTTGAACAAACAAGAATTCTAGTGCAATCTATTAAGTTCGTTCATATTGGCATGTGAATGTAAGCGAAATGAAGCTTTTTTTTGAAAAAAGTACCATTTTTCATTTTTGATGACATTAAACAGAATGCGACGAATTTTTCCTTTTTTTTCATTTTTATTATAAAAAAGTTTTAGATTAAAAGTTAATTCAATAAGAAAGCCATCATTAAAGTTTGTTGATTAGAACAAAGTTATTATATTGGTTTTATCTTGAAAGATATATTGCAAATTCATTTGCATAATTCGGAAAAAAAAAGAAGCAAAACTTATCTGAATATAATGATAAACCTCTCTCTTTCTCTCTCTCTCATCCTTTCTCTTTCTCTCTCATCTTTTCTCTCTCTGCCATCCTTTCTCTCTCTCTCTCCTTCCTTCTTTTTCTCTCTTTCTAATAACAAAAAGAAATGAGTGAATGAAAGAAAAAAGAGAGGAAAATGTGATGTATAATTTTATAAACTATAAAATAATATATTGGAATAAGAAGTTTTAAAAAAATCATTTATTTTAGTTTTTAATTGATTAAATTCGTTTTTTTCCTTAAAGTTTCTTTGTATATACGAGAGCGATCAATTCAACTATTGCATCGAAATGAAAAATATAAACAACTAACTCTCTCAATACCGCGGTGTTTTTATTATTGATCAAAGATTACACCCATTTTGGCTCATCTAAATATCAACAATGTAGTCGAATGGATAGATCATCATAATCATCACTGTTACCTTTATCATCATTATCATTATCAATAACATCATCATCATCGCTATCATCACCGTCGTCATTATCATCATCATCATCATCATCGTCATCATCAAGCCCTTATTTCATTTCCTTTGCTCTACCTTACTTTACCCATCTTCTTTATCTTATGTTACCTTATTTTCTCTAATCATTGCTTTCTTCATTATCTTGTTGTTAATCTTAATCAATTAATAAAATGCAGCATTAATAACAAAATTAATGATGATAATAAAATAATTCTAATGTCTGAGGTTAATTATGAAGTTAATCAAAGTTTTTTTAAATGATAAATTAGAATTAAATCAGTTCAATTTTTTTATATCATCCGCTTCCTTGTTTTAGTAATTCAGTCAATTAAGATAAGAATTAAATTGATTAAATTTAATAATATTAAATCAACACTTGAATTGGCTTTCAGTATTTAATTATTTAAATATTAGAAGTATTCTACGAATTCATCATTTATTTCCCTTCAATAAATGGTAGCAAATTATTTTATAGTATATGAAATGTAGTAACTTTGACAAAAACATTAATAAATTGCCGTAAAAAGCATAAAATATTTCGTCATATAAACGACAGTTTTTGTAAAATTTATTTTTAAACGAAAAAGAAAAAATAAACAATTTTATGTCAAAATTTTTTTATGCATAAAATAAAATTACTTGTATATTTATGATTATATATATTTATGATTATGATTATAAATAAGCAGTTTGCCTTATATTATTAATATGAATTTTTAGTAAACTGACTGATAACAATTGTATGCTTGTGTGTTAAGCATATATTACATCGGCATTTAATTGAATGATAACAACTACATTTATCAAATAATACTAAGCAGTAAGATAGAACAACTAAAATGCTTATTATATTTTAAAAAAGAAATCTTATAATTCCATGCAAGAAAAAAAGATTTGGAAAATTTTAAATCTAATAGATTTGCATTTGGGAAAGTCATCAAACAGTAAAATATTTCGTGGTTCAAAGGTTAAATAGTAAGAAATCTGAGAAGTACTTCTGACAGGATTATTCCCTGCCAGCGAGTTGAGCAAGAATTTGGAGAGATTGATATTTTTCAATCAATAGATTAACTGATTTTCTCTTTTATACGTTTATCTTTATCAGAAGAAAATGATGATCATACACAAACGCAGAAATGCTGTTACTACTCGAGGAGATCTCTGATAGGATTATTAGAAGCTAAACCTTAACTTTTAAGAAATAAATAGTAATTTCATCATTTCTGCCATTTGTGAGATTTAATATTTTCTTCAAAATATTTAGTAAAAGAAAAAAGTTTAAATAATTGAAATAAATTTGATAATTATTTATAGAAACAATATATTATACTCACTCTCTCGAATATTCATAGTTAGATAAATGTTTTATATTAAAAAATAAGGCAGTTAAATAATTTTAAATTTAACTAAATTAATATGAAATATTAGAAATTATTCAAGAAAAAAGAAAAAAAGGTTGAAATAAAAGGAACATATCTTTTAAAATTGTATAATTTATTGCAAATTTAAATCAAAACGATTTAAATTTCATTAAACTTGTATAATTCTGATAATTTTTTAATAGTGATTGTGAAAATATTAAAATTTAAGAAAAACAAACAAACCTCTTCTCGAGGTACTTCAACCTCTGTACTAATATCGTTTTTTACATCTATTTCTTCGCATTCCGGCTTATCGGTACTGGATGTTGTGGAAGAGTTCGAAAACAAAGTTTCAATTTTTGTAAAATCAAATGCTGGTGTTTCCGGCGCTGTTGTCATTTTTCGCGATTTCTTTTGACTTTCATCATCCAACTTATTATATCTGAAATAATCATTATACAATATCAAGAGAGATAAATAGCACTGATAAGTACAAAAAATTTTAATTAAAAAAGGTGAAACATAATTTTTTTTAATAAATAAGTTAATAAGGCATCATATTACAAATAAATGCAAATAGTCTGATGATATTACTCCATTTTCTGTCTTAACTCCCATTTCTTCAGATTCTTCTGCTATGATTATTCGTATTCTCTCCTTTATAGCCCTAGTTAATTTTTTTAGCGATATTCTGTAAACCAGACTATGTGGTACCTATGATAAAATACTGTGTGCTTTCCTTTATCGTAACCAGTCATAACTATACTTATAAAGCACAGTTTAATTTTAACCGAAAATTTTAATTAAAAAAGCGACAATAATAATATATTAAAAATTAATAAATTTCAAAATATGATATGCTCCACTCAATTACTACTGTTATTTTGGAAATAAAATAAATTAAACTTAAATTCAAATATCATACAATCAATTCATCTATTTGAGTTAGATTTCACTATAACTTAAAAGCAATTGTTTGGTAAAAAAGAATATTAAAGAAAATTATTTGAAATTGTAAAAAAAATATATTAATCAATAATATTTTATATTAGATTATTGCTAATATTGATGGGAGATAAATAATAAATGGTCTTGAAAATTGCGAAAAAAATCGAGAAAAAAACAGGTATTTAGACATTTTGAATTAATAATGATAAGATAATTGAAACAGAATTGAATCTACATAATTGGAATCATAACAATTTATTATTATCATCAAATTGTCACAATCTATCAAATTGTGATAAGTTATCACAATAATCATCTATCAGCTAATTATCGAAATTTAAAATAAAAAATTACAGTAAATTTTAAGTAGCAAATATTGATTTTGAAGCATTTCATTTGAATTTGGCTACTTGGCCAGAAATTAAAATTCATTGTTGTACTAAATTAACTAAATGAAATTAATTCGTTTGAAAATGTATGAATAGAATGATCAATGAATTGAAAGTTAAATATTACACAAAATTAACTAAATGAAATAAATTTTATAAATGAAACGAATTGACAAATCTCATAAAATGAAAGTTACGAAAGTTTATGAATGAAGAGAATAATATCATAAATTGGAGAATAGAATAGTCCCAAAAATTGAATGAATAGAATAATTTCACATATTGAAAGTTATAAATTTCCTACCCATTCGTATCAATAACTGCTTTAGATATTTGAACAACTTCAGTCCAATCTGATACCGTTGACTGATTAATCAATTGTAATTCATTCTTATCATTTTCATTAATAAATATAAATTGTTCATTATTCTGTTTCGATTGATTCTGCTCCATCGTGGTACTTCGTTCCTCAGTGATAATCAAATTAGGCGTAATATCGACAGTTGCAGGAATTGCTGATGTTGGTGCTGCTGCTGCTGTTATCATCTTTTCTTCTTCACGTTATAATTCTTTTTTGACTTGAAAAAAAAAAATGTAACGTTTCAAAATTAGTTAACAAAAAAAAAATTTTTTTAAAAACTCGACAATGATATTACAAATATGGAAACGAACAGAATTTTACAATAAAAATTAAATTTAGAAATTGAAGACAAATTCAAATTTAATTTATAACTATTCATGAAATCTTAAATTTTGCTTAGATCAATTTAATTTTTATTTCAAAATTCTGCATAAAGGCTTTTTATCATCTAACAAATATACAATAAAAGAAAGAGAGAGGAATTTATAGAAAGAGAAAGATTCAAATCTGATCTATACTTACTACAAATTTAAAATTCAACTTTAGATCACTTCAAATTTTGTTTGTAAAAAGTGGATAAAAATCTTTATCACATTAACAAACACACAATATATCTATTTGAACTACGAAAGAGAAAGAGAGAGGGAAGGGAGAGAAGAAAGAAAAGAGAGAGGAAGTAACAAAGATGATATGATCGAGATAACAGCAGTGAAAAATAATGGTCTTTTCAAAAAAAGGCTTATCCCAAAAATAATTACTTAATTGAAATACGCAATAGAGAAAATGAAAAAAAGAAATATGACTGATATGTAAATAACAATATTTATATCTTTAAAAAAAATTTTTTTCTATAAAAGTATTGCGATAAATTAATTGTAATTGTTTCCTTACTTATTTGATATACAATTATTTATTATATTACTTAAATTACTGTCAAATAAATGATATGATTAAAGATAATTAATTAATTAATGGTTTTAAGTTTTAAGTTCAGAATTATTCAGGGAAACATATAATTAATATCAATTTGATTTTTTGGAAAAGACAAACAGAAATATTCAGAATATATTTTGAAATTAAAAGGCGAGAAAGAGAAAGAGAGAGATTTTGCATGATGACTTTCATATTTTCATCAATTATTGATTTATAATATCATTCAAATTTTATTATAGAAATTTAATAAACCAATATGCAAGCAATATATGCTATTTGAAACGTATTTGAAATTTAGTAAAAATTAAGAAAAAACTGAGTTAATATACATATAAAATATATATGTTTTTTGCAAGAAAATATCGAAAAGATAGTAACAAATTTAAAATATGCCAAATAATCATGAAGGAAAATTGATGATAGTTTTTTAAATGTAAAACTATTTACTACAATTTTAGAACTTATTTTAGAAAAATGTTTAAATTATAAGTAAAAATTAATATTTCGAATTACTTTTTTTTCTTCTATGAATATATAACTTTCAATTTTTATATTTTACGTCAATATATTGAATTTATATTTTCGATTCATGTTTTATGTTATTCCATTCCCGAAGATTTATATTTCTCTATAATAATTATATATATAAAACTTTGATGATTCATTTTTCAATCTTAAAAGAAAAGATTAATTTCTATTATATAATTATTATTAAAAATATAATAAAAGCTTTGCTAATATTATTTCGTAATATTAGATAAAAAGATTAATTGCAGAATTATAAAAAAATAAATAATGATATTTCTACTAATATAATTATTAAAATAAAATTCTTAAAAAAACAAACAAAAATCAATAAAAGTTTTATTAAAAGTATTTTCAAATTTAAAAAATAACAATTTTGAAAAATGATAGAAATGAACAATAAATAACGAATTGTACAAAAATTCTACTGTCATATACCCGATGAATTCCTGATAGCGGTAACGGTGATAACGATGATGATAATAGCGATGATGATGATGTTGATGATGGAGGAAAAGTTGAAAGAGAGAAGGTATGATGATGTCAACTAAATGAAAAAGGAAGAGACAAATAAGGAGAAGGGACAAGGAGACATTTTTAGTTTACTTTTTTTTAGCATCACAAGTGAAGAAGAATTGTCTTGCTTTCTACATAAATATATATATTTACATATATAATTCACATATATTGTATCATAATTAATATATTATCATGATTAACACACATATCTATATATAATTAATTATATGTATCGTATCATAATTAATATAACGTATCATAATTAATATGTATACATAATATCATAAGTAATATATGTATCATATCATAATTAATATATATATATCATAATTAACATATATCATATCACATTATATATATAATATCACAATTAATATATATATATATATCATGTCATAACTAACATATATATAATCATATTAATATATATGTCATGATCAATATATATACCATTATCGTAACTAATATACATATCGTAATTAATATATGTACATATCATGTCATAACATATATATATATCGTAATTCATTAATTAATTTGAATTTGGATTTTTCTAGAACAATAATTTTATCTTTCATTATAGATAATCTTTATTTTGAATGTGTAATTAAAATTCATTATCGTTTTCCTTTAAACATTAACTTCGAATTACTTTAACTTCTTGAAGAAATTTTTATCTCATACTAATCATTATTTAGCAAATCTTATATTTGCTTTAATTTTAATTTAAAAAATATAACGTCTCTTGTTCAACTCCAATCATTAGTGATATAATTATATAATATCATATAAAATGTTTTAACTTCGTAGAATGATGAATGATTTTTGATAATCATCATAATTAGTAACTAAATTTATTTGTCATTAATGACTGAATCTAAACTCCAAAACGTTATACCCTTTAAACTAAAGTTAAAATTATATTCAATACTTATTGCTAGTCGATGAATAATTTCAAATATTTTATCCATTAATTATCAAATGATTATCAAATGACACTTTCCTAAATTTCCCTGTAAAACATTATCTAAAAAATTGTTTGAAAAAATAAATGAAGAAATCAGATAATATGCATAATAAGCTATGAAAAAGTTACGGAAAGGATTATTTCGATGAGAAAATTATCTGTTCTCTCAATTTTTCAGCAACAGGTAAGACGAAATTATTTGTCCAAAGTATGATAGAAGAAAAAATTTGCAAGTTAAAGATCGCATAAGAGATAAGACAAAGAATTTTATCGTCAAAAGAATGATTAAAACGAATTTTCAGGTTAAAGGTCACAGAAATATTTGCTCATAAATGAAAGCCCAAGAAAATGAAAATTTATTCAAAATGTAATTCTTTTATGTTTTCCATCTTTTCGTCTCTCATTTTTGTTTTAATAAATAAGAAAAAAAGAATAAATACAATATTTTATAAATGAAAAAAACCCATCCCAATAAAAAATACCTGAATTTTGCAAATTATAAAATCGGAATTATTAAGCAATATTTTTTTAATTTCAATTCATTTAAACTTTATTTGTTTACTAATTTCTTCTTTTTCACGTTCAAAATACCTCAAAATTCAAGTATAAATCAGTTGAAATTTTCATAATTCAAGTATTTTCAATGTTTTTTTCCCGCTAACCATCATATGGAAAATTAATGAGAGATAATGCATAAGGTTGCTGATAATTTATCATTTTAACATTAAGCAAAAAAAAGAATTTCAAAAAAGAATTATCATAAACGCGAATTATTGCTGAAAGATATGAAATTTTTTTTTTATTTTTTGATATTTTATTTTCAGAATCAAAATTTTTCAAATATTTCCTTTTTTCTTTCTTATGCACTTCAATATACCAGAAGTTAATCAGTAATTATAAAAAAAATTGATATTGCTATACATTATTTCTTAAATTGTCACATATTATTCATTCATTCGTTGTTTTTCATCTTTCCTGCCATCCAAAATTTCTACATATTTCTCAATTCTATCCGTCCGTTCATTTCGATGGATGCAATGATAAAAAGATAAAGTTAATGATAAACAAAAGTGCACATTTTAAAATTTTATAAAAAACGAACTTTTTATTGAAGGCACAGTAGAAGTATACATAGAAGATACTCTAAACATCATCAATAAAAGTATATATTAAGTGGAATAAATATGATATGACAGTTAAAAAGAAAAAAAGTCATTTCATACAAATTACCGTATAAAAATTTTACGGTTCTTTATGTGCTTGCTGTATAATTTAATAAGAATAATTGAATTAACCTTTTTTTGCTGTTCCATTTATTTTGTTTTCGATTTCTTTCTTCTTCCAATTTTTTCAATTATTTTCATATTTATATATTATTTCCGAGAAATATCTCAATATTAGATAGCAATTTCATATCAAATTGTCATAAAGTTTCAAAATCTCTCTTAATTAGGAAAAAAAAAACAAAAAAGGTGAAAGATGAAAAAGTTGCACTCTACTAGTTTTTTTTTTTTTTTAATTTTTTTTTAAACCAGTAAATCGACTTTATTTCCGTTAAATGCAAGAAACAAGTTAGAAACATTTCATCAGCCATTTAATTAATTTCTTTTTTTTATTTCTAAGATTTCGAATAATTAATTTTAAAATATTAATCTTGTTTTTTTACTTTATAATAATTAATTTGATAGAATATAATTTATTATTAGCATAAATGATAAATAAGATTACAGAGAAATGTTTTTATCATTCGTATTTAGCACTTGTTGAAAATATTCCAGAGCAATTACCAATTTTATATTATTTAAAAAAAAATTTTTACTTGAAATCTCCAACAAAAAAATATAAATATTTCATTATAATTTAACACGGTAAAGATTGAATTACATCTTATATTTCGGCTTTTTTTTCCCGATATTTATTTGTAAATGAATGATTATCAAAATAATTCTTATCGATAAGATTTCAAAATTTATAGCATTCTTTTCTGCGATTATTATGCATACACACACATACACAGACACACACACACGTACATACATACATACACACATAAAAGAGAAAGGAAAAAATTGCTTCGAAAAATTTTTAAAAAAAACACAATCTTTTCTTATCAAAAATAATATTTGAATATAGAAAAACTTTTATGATTTTCAACAATAAATGATTTATTTAAAAGTCAAATTTAAAAAGTAATAAACGAATGCCAATGAATAAATATTCCAATTAATCTTTTTAATTATTTTTTAATCAATATGAAAAATAAAAGTTAGAAATGATAAACTGATAGTATCACATGCAGTAGTAATAGCAGCAGTATTAAAAGATAAAAGTGGGGAATGAATAATAAGTAACAAAGCTACCCGTTATTGATAGCATCGACAAATTTCATTTAATAAGTGTTTATCACAGCGATAGTGATTGATTGATTACTTTCGCTGTTTGAATTATATAATAGAGTTGTTTTTCAAAAAAAGAAATCAAAATCAAAAAAAAATGATTAATAGTAAAAATTAATTTGGTTTTGAACTTAAATTTAAAATATTATTATAATTTCCGTATTACCGAAAGAGAATATACCAATTAAAATTGAATAATGGCTTTGATAAGGCATCAATAAGGCATAAATTATAAATTAAAAATTAGAAATTATAAATTATAAAATTAAAATTAACAAAAAATCATATGAAATTATTATAAAAAATTATATAGTGTATTTCACAAAAAACTTAAACTTATCACGATTGATTCTAGAGTTTATTTGCAGAATCATAGAGAGTACTTCTTAGGACAATAATAATATTATCCTTATTTCTGCAAATTCTTAAAGTACCAAAGATCAGAATACAATTTATTTCAACCCACTGTTTATCATTTAAAAAATTCTATCATCTTAATTAATCAATTCTATTATTTATAAAAATGAAAAAAAAAATTTTTTTACTATTTATAATTCCAAAAAAAGTTTTGTTTCCTATTAAAAAAGAGTTAATTACTTTTCTTCCATAAAATTTTGTTTCCAAAACTTATTTCCAAAATTCTTAACGAACAATCGTTGACAATAAATCATCGCTTATTAAATACAATATAAATTTTATCATATCAGTAATTAACAATGATATGAAGAAAAACTGAAATTTGTTACACATTCATAAAATTGAAATGTATAAATAATATCTTTCCAAATCTTACAATTACCATCATAAATTATATCATATCTTATCAAATGTTAAAAACCTAAAGACTAAAAAAAAAGGGAATATTTTAGAAATAATTGAGAAAACAAATTACTTAATCAATAATAAAAGTATAAATGATAATATTTTTGGAAACAATTATTCCTAATCAAAATTCCCAAAATAATATGCAAATCATTTCCTTATTTTTTTTACGTTTTACTCGTTAAAATCAATTAATTATATTAATCAATTCAAATTCAAAATTAAAAATTCATACATTTTTCGCTGTTTAAAAATATAAAAATCCCCATTTTAATAAATTATATTTCATTTCTTTTCTTGTCTTCATAATTTCAAATATTTTCTAATTAAAAATGATAATTAAAAAAATTCGCCTTTTCCTTTTTTATTTTGCAATTCTTTCATAGTTTAAACAAATCCATATGATAAGTACTTTATTTCTAATTTCATCAAAAAAAAATTTTATTAAGAAATTAACATAAATAAAAAAATATTATAAATAATTTGCATAATTACTGATTAGCTAAATACTATATCTATTTTGCCTTTCTTCCCAATGTATCGTTTGATTATTTGTTAAGGTATTGTTAAATTTCTTTGCATAAATATAAAAATAGAAGAATTTCTTCTTCTTTTTATTTGTTGTTTTTCCTTTAATCAAATTAAAGGATTTTATTAAAATTAATTTAAATGCAGTACTGTATTGAAAATTTTATTCAAAAATTAAAACAACTAATTTTATCACCAAATATATTCTTTCTTAAAAATTAATTTAATCATCTTAAATAACATATAATTTTCTAATCTGATATAGCATACATTAAAATATATCAGCACTTATAATACTGAATATAATTTGCTAAGGTATGCACCCTACCATAAATATGAATATTTTCTGAAGATTTCTTGCACAGTACTGTACTGAAATTAAATTCACAATATTAAAATTATATATATATATGATAGTGGTTAGGCAGAATATTAGAATGAAAATATAATTATCAACAATTTTATCATCCAATTATTATTATTAAATTTATTATTCAATAAATGCAGCAAAATAGGGGAAAATTATATCCGTACCTAAGAAAGATTCCATTGAAAGGCCTAAAGATTCCATTGAAAAAAAGATCTAATAACTGGGCTTAACCAGGTCTAAGAAAGCTTCCTTAATGAGTTTTAAGATAAGCAAAACTAGCCAAATCTAAAAAGAAAAACATTTCTCATCCAGGTATGTCATTTTTATTTTTATCGTTATCACTAAATATCTCTACTTGTCTTGAAACTTTTTATCCTGCGATTTATTTTATTCTAGATGTTAGATGATAACTTCTATCAATAAAATGCATCCTAATCAATGATATAAATAAATATACACACGCAGACTAATACATAATCAAATTGATATGTTTTTTTTATGTGGAAAAAACGTATGAATTGGAAGATTATGTTATAATATTGAAATATTAGGATAATTTTTTATCGCTAAAAGTTTACATAATTTAGCAATTAAAATTAAAAGATAAAGCGTTTTAAAAAAAAAAAAATTTTTTTTTGTGCCAGTACGATAAGTGATACGTATAAAGAATGTGTTGTAATAAATCGAATCGATTCATTCATTGCTTTTACGTCAAAATATACCTTTCAAACGAGAAATGTTATATACGAAAATATGCGAAATTTAATGGGGGGAGAAGAGTAAAAAAAGATTGATAGAATCTTTTATTACAACTATTTCTAAATATATTTGCGTGATGTGAATTGTTGGATTTCTTAAAAGCTAAATAATTTATTATCATTAATTGAATTTATTATCGTAGTACAATTATTTTCTCTTTTTAATTTATAACTTTAAAATTTTAATCTTTTTTTTAAATACATAAAGTAATGTTTATATTTATATTATTAGTACGAATGATTGAAGAAGCGTTTAATGTTCAAAAATAAATGTAATTTTATAAATCTAATATTTCAATTCTTCTTTTTAAAATTTTTCATGATATTTATAGATATATTTACATTTCATCAGTATGAATGACTAACATGGTTTAAGATTGATATTATCATCCATCTTCTTTGATTCTACATAACTTTTTTTCACTTATCTATTTATATCATCACTAAAATGAATGACTGAAATGGCAGAGAAAAATAAATAAACAAAAAGTATATACAAAAGAAATATATTCATATCATAAGCAATAGTAAATCACTCTTTCTTTTTTTGAATGATACTAAATGGATTTGCATAGATAAAAAACAAAGAAAAAAAAAGAAAAAAGGAAATTCAAAAAAAGGAAAAGAAAAGAAAGGATGATAAGAACAAAATAAATAATAGGGAAAGTTTGAGGAAAGGCGAAAAAGAAAAAAATTTCCAATTTTTCGAACATTTACTAAATGATATAATTTCTAAATGAGTCTATTTTCTTTCTAACAAATAATAGATAAAATGAATGAAATATAACGCAAGGAAATGAAATGAGAAAAGAAAAAAAGAAAACTGTCTCACATAAATTATCCAATATATTTCTTAATATATGAATATCTGGCATAATCTCGAGAAATTATCCTATTTTCTTTTAATGTATTAATGTGGTAGATATTTATTAATACAAATTAATATAATGTCATCATAATTAATATAAATAAAAATAATTAATGCCATTAAGACAATGAATTTCAAAAATAATTTATATTGATAAAAATATATCATATTGAAAAATATGCTTATATTAAAAGAAAATACGATAATTTCTTGAGATTATTCGATGGTAAGAAATTCATTATCCTAATTATATATTTTTTAATTACTAAAACATAAATGTTCTAAACAGTTGATTTCCTTTAAATATTTAATTTATATTTGTTTCGATTCAAGTATTATTATTTCTTTAAATGTAAAAATATTAAATAATTAAGTCGTAAAATAAGTGATTCAAAAAATAATCAATTATTGTCTTTTATTAATAGAGCAATCATAAATCTTTCGATGAAATTGTTGAATTGTATGAGAATATTAAAATAACATTTACGATTGATAAATATAAATAATTATTACTATATTGCCACGACATTATTATCATTGCCGTTACAGTGCTACTAATAGCAATATCATTATGATTACAATCGTTATTATATATCACTGTTGCTATAATAGTTGCTACATACAATGATAATTATTATCAGCACGACATGTGATAAGACGTGTTACTGGCATGGCAAAAGCAAATTCGAGAAAGAGCACTTCATCATATTGATAAATTGTTTGCTCAAAAAGGAAAAAAATTACTTCCATCAAAAAAGGAAAAAATCGACCAAAAAAGAAGAAAATCACTCCCAAATATTCAAAAGATTTGAAACCAATAAATAATTAAAATTTAGTAAAAATTTTTGGATAAATGCTTCCATTTTAACTTTTTTATTTACATCTTAGTTTAAAAATAAGCAAAATTCCATTAACTATTAATTACTACTTTAAATTGTAATATTTCATCATAAACGCTAAATTTTAATTAGCGAATTTTATAAAATGATTGACAAATTGACCGGAATGATTTAAGTGAAGATTTCAGATAAAATTATAAGTGTCAGCAACATTTAGTATTAGCCAATTTAAAATATTAATTAATATTCTGTTTAATTATTTGCTAATACTATTGAAAAAAAAGAATGAAATAAGTGAAGGAAGAAAATAAAATGAATGGAAAAATTTATAGATTTGACGAGATAAAATTTAAAGAATGAACCAGTTTTATTTAAGTTCTGGCAAAATACATTTCAATGTTCAAGTATTAAAAGTTGTTGTATTTACTGTTGTTTAAATTATTATTTTAGTGCAGCAACTTCAAACTGGTAACAATATAATCCCAATCCTCATTTATCATATGATAATTGAGCATCGGTCGGGGAAAATATAAATTAGAGATTGAAGAATAAAATGAAAAGTATTTTCATGAAATGTATGCATGAAATGAATGCATAAAAATTAGGAAATCAAATAAGCAGATTATTAATCCTATCTTAGTAATGGAAGTCTCTGATCTTTCATGAAATATCTATTATTATTATGTATTACATTATAAAGTATCATAAATGGAATGAATAAATTACATGATAAAAGTATCAAAATGATAATAAGAGAATACAGAATCGAGAAAATAACAAAAAAAGATTATCAAGTCAATATTCATTGCTATCGCATGTGGCCTATTTAATATATGATCAAGTTAGGGGTCAACCAAGAGGTCAAGGTTATTGCGTAACATAAAGATCATTCTTATCTTAATCCATTCATTATCATCCAAAAAATATAATGGCTCGATTCATTTACTAATGTTGCATCATTTTAATCACCAATTTTAATACAGGAACAAAGGATGAACAGCAGAATTAATTTTATTCAGTGATAATAAGACTGATAAATATAATTGTCAGCATTTAATATGAGGTTAATATGATAAATAATGTTGACAGAAAATGATAAGGACTGCAATTCACCTAGAACCATTAAACTCACTTGCATATATATATATATATATATATAAGTTTTGATGATAACAAATGATAAAGATTTTTTACATTAATAGTATTACAACAGTAAAATTGAATAGTATCATAACAATAAAATTAAAGAATGTTTACAATAATAGTTTTACAGCAGTAAGACTGAATAGTATCACAAACAGTGATATGTGATAAAGATTTTTATCGCTAACAGTTTTATCAAATTGCACGACTGAGAGTACAAAGAGATAAATATCGATTTTTTACTTTTGAATTATGACAATTGGTCTTTTTGCTGATAATGATGTTGATAATAATGATGAAAATAAAGATAACAATTAAAAATAAAGATAACAATTATTCTTATTTATCAAATTAGGAATAAATCAAATGCAAATGGGTAATTCTATTGATCTGTTTCCTATTCCGTGCTGCAATTTTAACAATGGTATTTTGAAATTTCTATTTCGATTATTCGATCACAATAATAGTAATTAATAATAATAGCAAGTGATAATAACAATCAACAATTAATAATTAGTAATAATAATAATAATAATAATAATAATAATAATAAACAGATATGAACAGATGATAAATAATAATAATAAATAGATAATAAATAAATAAATAAATAATAATAATAATACTAATAATACTAATAATAGTAATAATAATAATAATAATAATAATAATAATAATAACAAAAGAGCAATAAAATGTAGAAAATTTGATAAATACTTGATAAATTCGTTTTCTTTTCTTTCTTCACGTATATTAATATCTCTATTTTATTATTGAATTTTTTAATAATATTAAGGAATTGAAAAAGAGAAATGATAGAAACCGATAATAAAAAAAAGATAGAAAAACAGATATGATCCTGAAATAAGGACACCGCTGACATGCTGCTCCAATCATATGTAAACTAAACATATCAACCAACAGCTGTGTACTTATCATTCAAAAACTTTCATCCTTTCTTCTTCTCTTTTATCTATTTTTCTAAAACAAAAATATAAATGGTTATTTCAGAATTAGCCTAAATTATTATCAATAAAACTATTCGATATTTGACCAAAAACGAGCAAAAAGAAAAAGCTTCGTACTTTTTTTAATCCAGTAATATGTGTATCGTAGTACACTTACAGTAATTTAGCAGTAGTACATTTACAATAACTCAATTGTAAATCACCAATTATACAAGTACGATACATTTACAGTATATTAAATGATAATATATTTATAATTTTTTTTCGTTTTTATTCACTTCCTATTTCACATAGTTTATTTTAATTGTAAAACTGACCAACGTAATACTACGATAATTTTAAAATACAAAAAATTTAAGAAATTTTAAAATTTATTCCATCATTCAATGATTTATCAATTCATATCGAATATCAATGATAATGAAATCTAATCGATAAAATTATGAAAATAGCTAACGAATATAAATTTGAAAAAAATTTATTAAATTGTGAAATACGCAAAATAGACATAACATTAAAATATAAGCACATGAAGAAGAAATATATACTGGTTTTTATGATAATGTCAAAAAAAAATATTTTAAAATTTTTTAGAAAAAATGAATATTTCGAAAAATTCGTCAACGATTGCGTGAAATTTTAGTAAACAAAATTAATGCGTTTACTGATATTTTATGATTACTAAAATATGCCGTAAATAAAAAAGTATTATTCTTTATTTTATAAAAACATTTCACAATAAAAACTATAAAATAATACGAATTATAGAATACAATTAAAAATAGGTTTTTTTTATAATTTTATAATCCTTCAAAAATATTTTTTAATTTATGTCGTATTTTAGCAATTATAAAATATCAGCAAATTTATACTATTCTTTTTTTTGCTATATATTGAAGTAATAATTTAAAAAATCTCATAAAATCTTAAAATGATTATCATTCAAATTTAATTTTCCAATTTAAGAATTGCAAATTTTTTAATTTTTCTTTCTCTTTGAATTCTAAATAGTTTGAAAACGTTCGAATTCCTTGAAAATGTAAAATAGATTTTAAAGTCTCAAGTTAACAAGATTAATTACTTATTTCCTGTATGCATATATACAATGATGATTATCTGAAGTTATAAGAAAAAACGATTCTTTCAGAAATTTTACAAATATTTGCAATTCATTGCATATTCTTAATTCTATCCTTCTAAGATATATCGGATATGATAAAGCGGATAACTTTATGATAAATTATCGATCTGATATTTAAAACAATAACAAGGGGAAAAAAATAACTGTACGACGTTCTCAATGATTGATAAAACTTTTCACTAAATTACTAAATTAGCTATAATTAAAAGAGTATTTGAAAAGTAAAATGGACAATATAATAAGTGTTTTTTTAAAGAAGATATAAAATAATTTGATATGAAATATAGAAGAGAAAAAATGGAAAAGTAAAGGAACGATGATAAAAACACGATATGATACTACAGCAGTGGTATCATCAAATGGATCGCTGCAACACTCACTTCTTCCTTTTTCTTTTTTTTTGAAAAAATAATGAAATGCAATGGAAATAAAATAGCAAGCAATCTTTTCGAATAAATGATCGTAAAGAAGCTAAATTGTATGGAATGATGAACTTGATAAGTTGCATGTGATGTTGATAAATTTAGATTTGCTAGGTTAAAAAGGATAAATTCAAATTTGATAAGTTTTAGCTAGGTTAAAAAGGATAAATTCAAATTTGATAAGTTTTATGACAAAGTTATATAAATTAGTAAAAAGATAAGCTATATAAGAATGATAAACTTGATGAGTTATGCATAAGGTTAGCAAATCTAAATTTAATAAGTTGTATATACATATATATGAATAACAAATTTAACTTTGATAAGTAAGGATTGTGGATTCAAATTTGATAAGTTATATAGAAGAATGATATAAATTAATGATAAATTGTCTTAAGGATGATAATACTTATTAAGTTGTGTATGAAAGTAATAAATTTAAATCTAATAAATTAAAAATTATAAGTTTGAAACTTGTTTCGATAAATTAATAAATAGCAATAACTACACTTGTAACAATTATTCTCTTTACTTAAAATTACTATCCATTTCTTATCATCAAAAAAATGAAAAATTTCATCTATAAATAACTTCCAAAAAAAAAGTTTTCATAAAATAGATTATACTTTTTTATCGAAAATATTAAATTTTATAAGCCAATTCCAGAAAATATTAAATTTTATAAATTAATTCTCGAAAATGCTAAACTTTAAAAATTAATTCTCGAAAAGATTAACATTCATAAACCAATATTAGCCTGCTACAGATAAATGAATTTTTCGAGATAAAATAAAAGAAAAACAGTGAGAATTTAACAGATGGTATTTCGTTCATCAAATGATTCATCTAGAGCAAAAAAAAAATAGAAAATAGCTCTGTTGCTTGAAATATTTCAAAAAAAAATGGAAAAGAACTGGAATATTTCGTAAAAGAAACAATACTGATTCAGCCAATTGGATGATAAATGAATAAAATGAGAAAAAAATTATTTTTTTGTTTCTTGTTATTATGAAATTGGGAGAGAATTCTAGAGAAATTAAATAATTAAATTAACTAATTTAAACAAATGGAGTAAGCAATAAAAATTACTCAATTAATAATAAAATAAATAAACAAAAGAGGCAAATAGCATATTTCACATTAATCTATAATTAATTAATAAAATTGCAAAAGTATTGATTCATTTGCCTTCTTAATTAATCTAAATAATATTCTCATAAATCGATATTGCATGCTTACTTTCTAATAACATGCATTATAATTTCCAAGCAGATTCGTCTGCACGAATTAATCTTATCATATCACATTTTTACCAACATCAATTATTATTACATTTGCATTATAATCAAAAATTATTCATTCTATTTTTCATCCATCATTTTAAATTTAAAACTGATAAAAGTGATATTATCAAAAGGTAGACATTATCGATTGATTTCTAAATGTTTATTATTTTGAAAAAAAAAAACAACAGTATAAAATTTGGAAGCTATGTATCTTCTTTTGATCAAAACAAAATAAAATACCAATCAATTAATTACTAGCTTACTAACTGAGAACCATTCGATTTTATAAATTGTAAACAAGCAAGAAAATATTATCATATCATTAAATGCTGTTAATTATTAACTGCTTAATTAAAAAATTTATTAAGCGTAAATATTTTGGTGATAGGCGATATTAAAACTTTTTCCCATTAAGCTGATAATGTTATAGCCTTGTTTATTCTGCAATTTGAACTTTGCTGATTAGTTAATAATGAAGTTTTAAAAAGCGATTCGCTCGAAAAATTATTTTGAATCATTTTATAGCGATAATCACTGTTATCTTTTTGGATTTTTTTTCTAAAATTGAAAAACGAAGGAAAGTTTATTAAAAGTCTAATTTTCTTTCGAACTGAAAATTTATTTACTAACATTAACAATTCAAAACAAACAATAAAGTCTGGAACAAATATAATTTGTTATAAATTTGAAGCAAACTAAAAGATTAATCAAACAAAAAATGAAATATATTGTAAAAGATTTGTAAAATAATTATGAATAAAAAAAATATTTTACGAAATTAAAAATTAGAAATGAATAATTGAAATAAGATAACTGTATTAGTAGGAATGATTATTTGATTCGTTTTGCCAATTTAAAAATAGCATGAAATCATTTTAGAACAATTAGTGCATTTTTTTGTTATTATTCATCAAATTTTATTCGAAGCAAAGAATAAAGAATGGATTAAAATTCAGCAAATTTATTTTAAAAAAAGAGAATAAGAGATAAAGCAATAGAATAGGAGTAGAAAATGAAATTTAATTATTATGCAAAATAGAGAATGTATTATATATTCAATTATAAATATTTAAATATAAAATTTCAATTAAAAAAATATCATTTAATCCTTAGTGATATTCTCCATTTTTCTGTTTTTAATTTCAGAAAAATTTTCTTTGAACTAAAAATTATCAATCATTTAAATAAATTTTATGACGGAAATTTACTTATTTTAACTTTTCACTTTTTCCTGTTTTTTCCACCTTGAAATATTTAAGCATTTTTTAATTTTCATAGGAGATAAAGAAGTTGTTAATAATTTAAAGTTTATAACTTTTTTTTCTCGACCTTCGACCTTGTTTTACTTTTTTCTTTTTTCAAAAAAAAGAAAGAGTAAGCTTTTTCTATGAAATTAAGAGGAAATACAGGATGAAAGAATGTAAATAACAAAAAATCGATTTAGCAGAAAAAAAATCTTTAATTTTCTTGATTAATGTTGACTAATCGAGAATAAAATCTAATTTATGATTTTTAAAAATAGAAAGACAAATAAATAACATTTCCATTATCGTCAACAAACAATCAGAGAAGTTATATATATGAATATATGTTTTGTTTGCATATACATTTCAATAAAGACAAAATTTCCTTTCTTTCTTTTCTTTTTATTTTTTATAAACAATTCAACTTTTATCTTCTCGAATTTATTTTCTTAAAATATTTCTCATTTCTTTCTTTTCCCTCAATTGATAATACTTCAAATTATTTTCGTTATCATAATGCTTTTACTTTTTATCAATCAAATTGACTAATTCTAAATATATAAATGATAGAACACATAAGTGATAAAAGTGATAGAGGATATAAGTGATAGAGCATAGAAGTAATAATAAATGGCATAAGCTGGAACACATGAGGGATAAGGCAAAAAAAGACAAAATAATCAAAATGAAGCGAAATGGAATTTTTGAACATAATATAAGGACTATTTATTAATAATTATAATTAAAAAAATGGGGAAGAAAATAACTATCAAATTATTTATAATTTTTATCGAAAAACTGCAATTAACTTTAAAACAACAAATTACAGCAACATGTTATCATTTACATTATTAGTAATTCATATATTTGATATTTTTCGTTTTTTCAATAAGCAAAACGACGAATGAAATTTATTCAATTTTTTTGAAAGATTGATGGATATATAATTTATAAAAAGATTTTTTAAAGTCAATTCGATCTCTCTCATATTCATCACTTTTATGGCCATGAAGTGACGATAATCTGATTTTCGTTTTAACCGGGAAAAAAAATTTTTCAAAATTAATGCGAAATTTCGGATAAAAGAATAGTCTTTGAACTTTCATCACTATGAAATGGTTACTTAATAATTGTTACTATCAATCACATTTATTTTCTCAATTCCTTTTTCATATTTAATTTTGTACCGATTTAAAATTTTGGTAGGAACAAGAGAGAAAAGATTATGGATTATCCTATCAATTTTAATCATTTACCCATTTCAATCCACGCTAATTAAATTTCATAGAAAGAAATGAAATCTGAATTTTTGAAAAAAATCTGATTCATCTCGCAATGCATTTCACAAACATTTTCTGACCTAATTTTTTTTTCTAAAAAAAGGTGAAAATTTGCAACCTTGTCCCAAATAGATCCCATATTTTCATCTAATAAATCTTTGGTTAATTGTAATGTTATTTGGTTAATTGTAATGTTATTTAAAAATTTTTTTCCTGTTAACATAAAATTAGATTGAAAGTAAAAAAGAAAAAAGTGAAAAGAAATCAAAAATTTCAAATCAAATTTAGAAATATATATTTTGAATTAACTTGCTATCTATATTTATTTTTGCTCGGGAAATTAACAAAAGCAAAAGTCTAATGAAATTTTAATAATATAATGAATAAATATTTGTGAAAAATTTTCTAGAAATTTTAAAAAAATTGAAATCAAAATAAATTATTTCTTTTTATTCCTTGTATTTCGTGGTAATAAGAAATAAATTATTTTCAGTCAATCGAAGGACTTTTTTTTGAAACGATAGATTTATTTAAACTGATTCAATTAAAAAAATCACCAAATAATGATTTTAAAATTAATAGATTTAGATTCTTTATTCATACAGAATTTGATAAAAATATCATAGGATGATAAGTTGAGCAAGAAAACTGAAAACTGAAAATTCTCATTTTAATATTTATGAATTCTAAAAAAAATGATAGCAATAAAACATTATGTTCCTGAAGTTAGAATAATTATCATTTGATAATAAAAAAGTTTCCTAATTCTAATTTAAATATTAAATTAATTCAAATTTAAATTTAAACAACTATACGAATAGAAATAACAAAAAGCATTGTTTTAAAGATAAAAACATTGTTAAGACTTCGTTTATAAATCATTTCGCATTTCACGTTGTAACATTATTTCACATAAAACGTTGTAAAATTACTTCACGTCAGTTTAGTCCTGTTAACGTACTCCACGTGCGGAATGTGCCTAGTTCATCAATCATTGCATTAGAATACAGCTTTTGTAATCACAATTCAAAACTTATGAAATTAATATCACAAAGTAGTAATTTTGTTCAAATTTAATTACTACTTAAACTTTTAACTTTTAAATATTCTCAGTCAACTAATAAAATAATCGCTGGTATCACCTATCATTTATTAGTTCACTTCAAGATTTCTCGGATATCGGCACATTTATGATAATATCTCACACACAATATCCCAACATATCCAAGTTGAAATTAATTATAGCACTCATTCAATAATATTTCAAACATCTGTTGTCTTCAGAGCTTTTGTTAATATAATATACAGAGCAATTTTCAGAGGATCAGTAGATAAAAATAACGATGATAATAATAATGATAATCAGTAATAATAATATCAGTAATAATAATGACAATAATAATAATAACAATAATAATAATAGCAACAATAAATAATAACTGAAAAAATATAACATTACCACAATTGATGAAAATTATTGGTAGTAATAATTATAATAACAATGATAACGATAATAAAATAATAATAATAAATAATAATAATAGTAAATAATAGATTATTATGATGGATAATAAATAATAATACCAAATAATAAATAATAATATTAACAAATGCTAAAGTGATAAATAATAATAATAATAAATAATAATAAATAATAATAATAATAATAATAATAATAATAATAATAATAATAAATAATAATAATAATAATAATAATAATAATAATAATAATAATAATAATAATAATAATAATAATAATAATAATAATAATAATAATAATAATAATAATAATAATAATAATATATAATAATAATAATAATAATAATAATAATAATAATAATAAAATAATAATAATAATAATAATAATAATAATAATAATAATAATAATAATAATAATAATAATAATAATAATAATAATAATATAATAATAATAATAATAATAATAATAATAATAATAATAATAATAATAATAATAATAATAATAATAATAATAATAATAATAATAATAATAATAATAATAATAATAATAATAATAATAATAATAATAATAATAATAATAATAATAATAATATAATAATAATAATAATAATAATAATAATAATAATAATAATAATAATAATAATATAATAATAATAATAATAATAATAATAATAATAATAATAATAATAATAATAATAATAATAATAATAATAATAATAATAATAATAATAATAATAATAATAATAATAATATAATAATAATAATAATAATAATAATAATAATAATAATAATATAATAATAATAATAATAATAATAATAATAATAATAATAATAATAATAATAATAATAATAATAATAATAATAATAATAATAATAATAATAATAATAATAATAATAATAATAATAATAATAATAATAATAATAATAATAATAATAATAATAATAATAATAATAATAATAATTAATAATAATAATAATAATAATAATAATAATAATAATAATAATAATAATAATAATAATAATAATAATAATAATAATAAAATAATAATAATAATAATAATAATAATAATAATAATAATAATAATAATAATAATAATAATAATAATAATAATAATAATAATAATAATAATATAATAATAATAATAATAATAATAATAATAATAATAATAATAATAATAATAATAAAATAATAATAATAATAATAATAATAATAATAATAATAATAATAATAATAATAATAATAACTAAAAAATACAAATAATAATCTCAAAAAGAAAAATGATAATAATATTTACAAATCATAGTAATTTCACATTACTGAACAGCTATACTATTTGACAAATTCTAAACTCTTAAAAAGAAATGAAATAAATCATATAAATGAAGTTTTAGGTAGAAGATATCAATTAGACAAGATAACAAATTCCCACAGGTGACATAATCAGGTAGTAAAATATGATAAATGAGTCTTATCAAAATATTTTGCTTCTTTAAATGATAATAATCATTAACCTATTAATCTTATCTAATTAATATTTTAAAAAAAATAAAAAATGAAAAAAAAGATCGAATTAATCAGTTAAGACATTATAATAAGCAAAAAATAATATGAAATTTTTGAAAAATTAATGCTAAGTTTTAACTTTTATAAAATATTGGAAATTAATTAATTTGAAATTTAAAAATTACATTTTTTAGCAGCAGCGAATTACGAGAACAAATATCAAATATCAACGGTTGCAGTAGATAGGTAGTAATAATGGCATTAACAAAAGCATTAAATACAGATTGCTCCGACTATGAATTGATCATAATGATGATGACGATAACGATAACGATGACGATGACGATGACGATGACGATGATAGTGTTGACGATAGTGATGATTGTGATGACGATAGTAATTGTATAGATTGAATTATTGTTGTCATCATTGCTGTCATTTGTCGAATACGTATTTGTTAGGTATTAGCAGGATATTATTCATAATGTACATTATGAATTGCATATCATTAATTTATTTGTTAAATTCAGTAAATCGAATATTAAATTTTAAAATTAAAATATATAAAATAAAATTTCCCTCAAGAAATGAAAAATAATTTTTTAATACTTAAATTTCAGCATTTAATGTTTTTTATTTTCAATAAGAAAGAAAAACTTAAAAGAGAAAACGGACGAAGTTTTGATTGGTGTGAATAAATTATATTGAGGATAAGAAAAGGAAATAGAGAATTGGAAAAAACATTTATTGGATAGAGTACGAGGAGATGAAGGTGGAGAGTAGAGATGGAGGTGGAGGAGGAGTAGAAGACGGAGGTGGAGGTGGAGAGTAGAAGTGGAGATTGAAGAGGAGGAGAAGACGGAGATGGAGGTAGAGGAGGGGGGTTGAGGAGGTGGAGGAGGAGCTGGAGGTAGAGGAGGGGGGTTGAGGAGGTGGAGGAGGAGCTGGAGGTGGAGGAGGAGCGGAAGTGCAGAAGAAGGAGGAGGACAAGGAGGAGGAGATGCGGAAAGAAAAGGTGAAGGAATCATCCTGTCAAGTGACTCCTACTATCAGATGGATGATAATGATGATGATGCCTCATTGAAAAACGTAAACATCTCTCTAAGGGGTAAGGTCTTCTTTAATCTTTTCTCAAAAACTCACATGATAAAATGATATATTTACGTAATTAAAAAAAGATGAAATTGATTTCTATAATTTGCATAATGAATGAAAATTTAGGAAAACTTTCTTTTTTATAATAATTAACTGAATAAAAAAAAATTTACAAATGTTTGAGATATGACATTATTTTTTACTTAAAATTAGAAAACGAACTATTTATTTTTTATTAAATGGAAAAAAAAAAGTGCAGGAAATGCAATGACCGATTGAAAATTTTACGAATGAATGTGAAATTTTTAAAAAATTCTTAAAAAATTAACTAATATATTTCCGTTGAAACTTTTTATTAACTTAAAAACAACTTAACTTAAAAAAAAGTTTATTCGTTGAAATTATTCATATTTATTAACAAAATTTGATAATCTAAAAATTATATTTATAATCTGAATTTGAAGTCTTATATTTGCAGTTAAAATCCAGTGTTTTAAAATATATTTCATAATCAGGAATACAGGATGTATATTTGTGAGCAAAATCAGAATTACCGGACTTATATCTATGGTTGAACTTACAGTGTGCTAGAATATATCCCATAAACAGAATCTTGCAGTTAATATTTATGTGTAAAGTTCAGTATCCTAGAATACATTCCGCAATAACAACTTCAGACTTTTAATTCTCTTAGAATATATCCCATAATAGGATAAAGTTTGATGTCGTGTATATTTCGTATTTAGGATTACGGTTATTTAATAATTAAACGTATTTATGATTCTGATAAAACAGGTTACTTTTTAACAACTTTTCAGAAACAAATATTGTAATGAGCAAAAAAATGGAAACGAAAATAAACTAATCAGTAAACAAACAATAAGCTTATAAACAAATAAATTGATAATTTAAGTTATCAATAAAAACGCAAAATTTCTAAAAAATTAAATTATTTAAAATATAAATATTGCCAAAATTATATAACTTGAATTTATCAAGCAGATTGAATTTATCAAGCAGATAAATTATAAAAAAGGGAAGAAAAGATTAGTTTGATAGTTGAAAATTTTTAAATGACTGAAAATTCAAATGTAATTATACAATCAATGATGAATGAAAGTTTGTCGTTTAATTAAACGATTCAAATTTATTCAAATTTTCGTTTAATATTCTTTTAAAATTCATTCGCACAAACTTAATTACCAAAAAGTTTTTCTTTTCCTTTTATCTCGAATTCATTGCTTTCTTTTTTTCGTTGGAAATCATTGTCATGCCAACCTGAAAAATTTATTATAAAACGACAGTTGGCCTTTTAAATGGCAATGGAACATATTTAGTTCATTCTCACGGCAATAAATTTTCTCGCGATTGTTGTAATAAGTTGTTAAATTAGGAATTTTTACATTTTCGGGAATCAATCATTTCGGGTTCGTTCTTTAACGGTAATTTTAATTTTCCAACAAAATTTGTCATATAATATTATGCTGAGGCATTATTAAGTGATAATCTTATCACTTAAACATTTATACATCACTAATAGCTGCCTTTATCATACAATCATGCAACAGTAATAATCTTATCATGAAATCCCTATTACAATACTGATTGATAGCATAATCATTCAATTTCTTTTTTTTATCACAAATATTAGTTGACAATTATCAAAAAATTTTTCAAATTAAGTCCTGGAGAAATTATCAATTTAAAATACGACGAATGAAATTAAATATATTCTTTCAAAGTATTATATCAATTCTAATTTTTTACAGAATTAGTTTAACAATACTATAATTTTAGATTTGATAATTTATTGAATAAATTATTAAATAATATTAGATGAATTATTCATTTTTTCCTTCCTCAATATTAAACTATTAATTTATTGAATTAATCATCCTAGTAATGGATAAATGATAAATGATAAATGCCAATATGATTTATCAAATTGATTATCGAATAATTTAGCTAAATTTATCAAGGAAGAATCAGTTAAATTTTCTTTCAAAATATATATGTAAAGCAAAAGATATTAAAAAAGCTATTTGCATATTTTAAATTATTTTCATTATTTAAATTATTATTTATTCTTTTTTTGATTTTTCTATAAATAAGATTAATCAACAGAAATTTAATATATTAAAAAACGGTTGATAAACAGTATTATATTCGTACATATTTCGTGTCATTCTTTTTTTTCATTTTTTAAGGAAAATTAGACATCAAAATTCTCAAAAATCAAGCATGCATTATAATTTCTTGAAATAAGTTCTAAATCTCTTTTGTACAGAAATCTAAAAATAGAAATGAATGGAAATGAAAAGGTAAAAAAAAGAAATGTAAAAAACATAGCAATGATATGATTTACATTCTAAACAAGTTATATATTTTTTTCTTTAAAAAGATTTAATCACCACTTATGCGCTTTTTTTCAAATAAAAAATGCAGTTATTACTTAATTATTGTATAAATTAACATCGACTGGACTAATCCAATCATTTCTAAATGAACTAGCATAAACAAATTTGGGAAATAATAAATGTTAATTTCAAACAAGCTGATTTGCAAATCGATCAGTATGGTAATATGATTTACGAGAAATTACAGATGAATGACTGATATTACGTCTGCTTTCAAATAATCCAGATGAAATTAAGTTACGGATACTACATCTGTTCCAAAGTATTTTTTTTTTTAAAGTACATATAGGGTGAAATATGTCAAGTATACTACATCCTTGATTTCCAATAACGCATAAGACGAGATAAGTTACGGATATTACATCTGCCTCAAAGTACGTATAGGACGAGATAGGTTACGGATATTACATCTGCCTCAAAGTACGTATAGGACGAGATAGGTTACGGATATTACATCTGCCTCAAAGTACGTATAGGACGAGATAAGTTACGGATATTACATCTGCCTCAAAGTACATATAAGATAAGTTACGGATATTACATCTGCCTCAAAGTACATATAGGACGAGATAAGTTACGGATATTACATCTGCTTCAAACTGCGCATATAATGAAATATACTTATAAACAAAAATTACGTCCGCTTCCAAAATAAGCTTAGAATGAAATAAATTATCCATTAAGTTAGGTATGAAAAAAAACAAATTCTTCTACAAAAAATGATATGGTATCTATCAGATCGGAAGAGTGGAAAGCAACAAAATTATTGAGATAAGTGGGCAGTAGACGGCGAATTGATAAATAGATGAATGGACAAATAGATGGATAAATAAATGGACAAATGGATGGACGAATGGACGAATGAACGAGAATGGCGAAAGGACAGAATGAATGAATGAATTGACTATAAAAATAATTAAAAATTCTACCATTAAAAAATATTACAGTGTTCATTAAATTTTTTTAAATGCGGTTTTGAAAGAAAATAAAATTCGATGCTTAAACTTATTAAATAATATTGAATTCGAATTGATATCTGCAAAATGTCTTCTATCAGTTGAGTAATTATCGATTTCTTTTTGATGAAAAGCTTATATGTATATTTTTTAACCTCTAATAGAATTGATTGGTTATAGATCAATTTAATTTAAATCAACTGACTGATACCTTCAAGAAAATGATTTACTAATATTTCGCTTAGGTATTATCTCAATGAAATGATTTTACCATATTTGATTAAAATAAAAGTTCTTAATGCATCATATATTAATTAATTTCATCACGGAATTGTAGCACCATATTTCCCAAATATCTTAAAATATAGGATTCTATTAAAATTCAACATCATATTCTATTTTGGAAGTTATCAATGATAGCTTATGATCAAAAGAGTAATTATCAATTTTATCTGTTTATTAATCAATCAATTCTTTCACAGTACCAAATGAATCATTAAAATTTACTGTTTTCATTGGAAATTAATTTTAATGTAAGAAATGACGAGATTATAAAAAAGAAAATTGTATAATCAGTTCGATATCATTCAAAAATTCATTCGTTTACCGAATTTTTGATAGGCCTTAGGATCAACTTTGAAAATTCCGGTTTTTTTAATTAATCATTAATAGAAGAAATATTCGTCCCATTAATTCCTCGGACATACTTCTTTTAACTAAGCAGATCATTTCAATATCTTCAGGCTATAGAACTGATAAGCTGATAAGGGTTTTATTTTAATTAAAAATAAAAACAATATGACGGGCACTTTCATTATCATTAATCTTTTGGCATTTCACATTTTTCATACATTTTACTTCATTTTCTAATTAATAATTTTAATTCGTTCAGAAATATTTTTTTTGGCAAATACTTTTACACATACTAAATGCTGAATTTTTCATATACAATTTTTCATATATAATTTTTTTATGAATTGTACAATATTTTTTAATATAATTTTTATGAATGATATAATTTTTTCCTTTTTTTTGAAAAAAGTATGAATTAAATAATTAATTTAAGCGAAAACTTCCCAACCGAATTCAATCGTTTTCTTGGGTGAATTAAATTTTGCAATAATTAATAATAATAATAATAATGATAATAATATATACAATGAAAATTTATTGGAAAATGAATTGAAAAAAAAGAATAGATAATTCAAATATTATTCGAATTCATTTTATTTATTGTAAAAGATTTAACAAAATGTTTCGTTTCAAACAATTGTATATATTATTAGTCTTTCTTTTTTTTAAATTACGAATTATCATTGATTAAGGTAAAAATTAAGATGAGGAAGTATAATGAAGGATTTATGCCAGAGGTTGAAGGATATAAAGGAGTATATCAATTAATGAATGCTATTTTATTTGCACTTCTGGAAAAATATTCTATTGTAAAAGTTCATCGGAATTGATTTAAGAAGAAAATTTAGCATGTTCTATCTCTTCTTATTTATCACTAAGTCGTCATTTACGTCAATTTCTAAATTATCATTATCAATTTATAATTCTATGATAATGAAGAGATGATATTGGAAATTGAATTTAAATTCCTCTAATAGCAATGATTATTCTTTTAGTTATCATAAAATATTTGACATGAATTTTCAAACTGATTGACTGAAAATTAAAATTTTTGAATTAACTAGTATAAGAAGTGATTAACTAAAAATAATTATTATTTGCTATTTTTTCAGCAAAAATGTTTCATTTGATAATCGATAAAAAAGAAACGGCAATAGCAATTATTTAAAATGTCATTTTTGGAGGGAAGAAATAATATTTGAGGAAAAGGAATTACAACAACAATAACAATAACAGTAGCAATAACAACAACAATAACAATAAGAACAATTGTAATAATAAATAACTCAAAAATAAATGTCAATGAAAAATGCTTAAATATCTTAATGACAGAAATAATTTATTGTAATAAAAAAATGAAAAAAAATTGAAAATTATCGATTGCATGACAATTTGTTTGGCAAGTTATTCTATATTCTCTAAAAATAAGTCTGCTTCATTTTTCTTTTTTTTAGCTTTTAATGATTTTGACATTTTCAATAAAATTTTTAAAGAGACAGAAATTAGAGTTGAAAAATTGCAAAAAGCGAAGAAACAAAATTTTCAAAATAATGCAAGAAAAGAAGATCGGTAAGTCTAATTTTCTTTTAAACTAAATTATTCGTGATATCAAATAGTATGAACGATAAAAGTTTTATATTACAATAGCAAGAGGAAACATTTTGATATAAATTAATAAAAGAAAAAATAATCTCAATAATCTCGAAAAAGATTTCCCAAATAACAAAATTTGATTATGCTAAAAATTAATTTCATATTGATTGTATTTTCAAGTTTAAAAGTACAAAAAATTTTTCAGAACAAATTAAAAACGTTTTTGGAGTTTATAATTTGCAGAAATTCCAACTTAAATAATCAAAATCTCAACTTAAATAATAATTTTTCTTCTCTAATTATGAAATTTTCCAAACTGCAAAACATCCACGAGCGGGACTTAACCTGGAAAATGAGCATCATCCGGGAAACGAATAATATCATCATCCGGGAAATGAACAATATCATCATCCGGAAAATGAATAATTTCATCATCCGGAAAATTAATGATATCATCATCCGGAAAATCGTCGTCCCGATAATGAATAATTTCATCATCCGGAAAGGAGTAATTCCATTATCCGGAAAATGAATAGTATCGTCATCCGGAAAATCTCCGATAATTCTCTTCGCTTCTTCCTGTATACGTAATTTCAATGTGGAATAATATTTCAATAATTTGTTGCTTATTCGATCATTCTCCAACTAATTAATTTTAATTAAAAGAGAAAGGGAGAATGAGAGAGAAAGAGAGAAAGGGAGAAAGAAAAGAATAGTGAGTAAGAGAAGGAGAAAAAATGAAGTGAAAAAAAAGAATGAATATGGATAGATATGATTGATATTTTATTTCAAAAAGAATAAGCTCTTATTGGGAAATACACACTGCTACTATTACTGCTAGCGCAGTTCCCACTGTTGAAATTGCAGTAGTTGCTACTATTACTGCTATTGCTACTGTTACTCTGCTAGTTGCTACTACTAGTACTGCAGTAGCAATTGCTGCAACTTCTATAACTAATGTTGGCACTATTTGAATCAATTCAGCGTTACCAATGCTAATTTGGTGGTGCTTTGTATTCTTTCTCTAATCCCTCTCTTTCTCTCTCTCCCTCTTTCTTATTCCCTCTCCTCCTCTCTTTCCGTTTTCCCTCTCTTCCTCTCTCTCTTGCGTCATCAACCTCAATCTCGGATGAAGAAGAAATGAAAGGGAAGCTCGGGAAGAGGGGATAGCCAAAGATGAGGATAAGTAATCAAATCTCAGGGCAAAAGAAAAAGAATTCGAGAAAATAATTCACAGCATACCTTTGCAAAATGTAAACGAAAACATCAACAACTAGACTTAACTCGCTGGACAACAGTATCATTGTGATACTTCCAGATTGGCCAATAGTATTACTTTAACATTGAATAGATTAGCCAACAGTATCATTATGATACTTCATAGACTGGTTAACAGATCACTTTAACACTGAATGCATTGGCGAATAATATCACTTTGACATTTTATGATTGGCCAGCAGTATCTCTTGACATTTTATGATTGATGAAAAGTTTCACTCTAATATTTTATCACTATACAATTATCATCTTACATTATTATTAGTGAAGAATATCACTTTAATATTTCATTTATTAGCCAAGAATAAATCATTATGATATCTTCTTTTTGGCATCAAAAAATTTTCATCTCTTAAAAAATTTTTTGATTTGGAAAGGCTAGAGAGGCAAAAAACTGAAAGATAAATATTCCTATCTTTCTGATATCTAATTAAACAAAGATAAAAAGATATCAGTGAAAACGAAATAATGTTATTGATTTACTTTCCTTTTTTAGTTAATACTCTAATTTGTAACTAATTTCTGCAATAAAAAATTTGTAAATTATTTTTTTTTAAAGTTTGTAAATTATTAATTTACAATTAATTCGATTGAAATAATTAAAAATTCTAAAACAGCCAAATTCATATTTAAATTAGTTTTAAGAACAAAGCCAAGAGTTGGTTCAAAATCAAAAAAATAATATCTCTCATTAAGTTAATTTATTATTTTTCTCTTGGCTCTTTTGAAAAGAAATCAGAATAGCCCGAAAATTAACTCTAAAAAACAAAAAAAAAAAAAACTGTTGTTCAACTTGCAAAGCTTTTTCTCTTACTATTATGATAATATGGCGGAATTACGGTAATATGGCACAACTATATTAATTTGGCTCGACTAATCATTTTTAATTCTCTTCCTTTAAACTAAATAATCAAAGAAGAGAATTTTTGCAATTTTTAAAAGATTTTATTTATAATTACAAAAAAAGAAAACGAAAAAATATTAATATAATGAAAAAAGAAAATAATTAGTCTCAGTAAATAATCTTGGCAATTTTTTTACAAAAAAGAAAAGTAACAAAAAATTCGATCAAATAAAAAACAATAAAAATGATTAACTATAGATGGAATCAATTTTAACTTATCTGATAAGGATCACAAAATGATAATTACAGAAAATTGTGATAGATGATATAAATTCAAATATGGTAAATTGTAGCTTTGATATTTTATGAATTACGAATCATTTCATGTATTATATAATTTATTTGATTTAATTTCTAATTAATCACATTAATAAATATTTTTCCATTTCTCTTATCAAACAATAGTGATAACTGAAGATTGGAATTTTGAATTTATTCAAAAAAAAAATTTGAATTAAATAAATTAAAATTTTCTTAAAAGAATTAAATTTTCGTAAAGTTTAAAATAACATTAAATCAGGTGATAGAAAGCAAGGAAGATCTGGTAAAACTAATCAGATCAATACTTTATTTCTTCACATTAATTATTCAATTTCGCATTAACTACTTGATCAAATTAATCACTTATTATCAGTGATTATCAAATATTATTGTTCGATTTTTTCAGATTGATTAAAGAGCAGAATTTTTTTCTTTTTTTTTAGTAGTAATTTAACAATTGATTACTGATTACTTTGATAATAAAGAGAATTAGCTGATTTTTCTAGCCATATCATTCATTATTTTTAACCATAAAAATAAACAGACAATTATATTAACTCAAAACTGAATTATTCCAATTTAGTTTATTCACTTCAAATTTAATTATTTTTATTATTTAACTATAGAAAAACAATCGATTGATTTTTTAGAAATATCGTTCTTTCTCCATCTTCCTCGAACTTTCTCGTATTTTCAACAAATTGCTATTTCTTGACATACGATTGAAAATTATTCGTTGGAATTAAATTTCATTGAATATACAAAAATTAGACGAATACATTTATTTCTACAAACTGAAAATAAAATAAATTTTGCGAGCAGGACAACGAGAGGAAAAAAAAGAGAGAGAAGAAATTTCGCAGTAAAAATTGTCATATTGTCATTTTCTCTGAATCATTTATGCATTGTTCGAATGCATAAAAAAGAATTCAACCCATCTAAAAATATCAATAATCAAAAATGAAAAAAAGAAAAAAAAACGATGAAAATATTAAATGAAATAAGGGAGAAATGAAAAATAGGGGAGGACATTTTTCTTACAAATATAAATAATAATTTTTGAAGGAATTTTAACAATTACTAAAATTCAGATTTCAATATTAGAATTTATTAATTTATTTCATTATTTATATATTACAATATGTGATATTTATATATTATAATATATTTATATATTATAATATTCCATTGCTAATGTTTATTATTTATTCGTTGGAATTAAATTTCATTGAATATACAAAAACTAGACGAGTACATTTATTTCTACAAACTGAAAATAAAATAAATTTTGCGAGCAGGACAACGAGAGGAAAAAAAGAGAGAGAAGAAATTTCGCAGTAATATTTATGTTTTATATTTAGATAGATAAGTCTAAATTAATAATGAATAGGTGATATATTATAATTATACATTTTAATTCTATTCGTTTTGTTTGGATAATTTATTTAATTCATCTACGTTTGTTTCACTATATATTCAAACAAGTATATATATATATATATAAATCAATTACATATCTAAATTTTTCCTAACAGAAATTTCGAATTTAGTAGAAACATCAAGGTTGATTTTTTTTGAAATGTTTTTGAAATTGTGAACAAAATTTCCTATTTCTTCAATCCTATAATTTACAAGAGAAGAAAGAGAGAAAGAAAAAAAGAAGGAAAGAAAGAAAGAGGTGAAAGGTGATAATTTTCAATTTTGACACAAATTTCGAACAAATGCAATATCATTCAAGCATGATACGGTTCATTTCATTCATCACGCCACAATTTTGATTGCCTCAGAAATATCCCGAAACCAAACATTGGCCGCGTTTTTTGGCCAAATGATTAATTGCACGGTTAAAAGTAAATTAACTGTTTCCGCAAAGATACCAAAGTCGTTTATTTTAACCTCATGATATCAACTTTTCAATCGTAAAAAATGAATATGAAACAGATAAATTCCTTTTTTTTGTATGGTATGATTAATTTAAAAATATTTTTATCAAAGCCAATTACAGTTAACTTCTATTAATTCAGCTATTCATTTCTTTTGATTGAAATAAATCTGCAAAGCTTATCAAATTCTTTTATCATTTATATGAAATTATTATCGATTTTCATATACAATGCTGTATCTAATCATCAAATCATTCACCTAATTATTATAGCGTTATTTACTTTTTATTTAATGAAAAATATTCGATAATATTTTCTTGGCTTGGTATTATTGGAATATTCAAAAGGTAAAAATAATATTTCATCAAACCATTTCTAAATAAAATGAAATATTTCTGATAAGATTTGATGATAAAGAAGGAAAAAGAGTATTTCTGATTAGATTTGATAAGAATGATTGGAAATTTTATCCAACAATTCACACACACCATTGGCTAATCTATGAAAGTTCAATAATTAATTTCAGAATTTAAACTATATGAACAAAGTAAATAAATATATGTGTAAAGAAACTGGAAATGATGATGAACCTATCATCGAATTTATCATCATAATATTTGTTATCGATAAGTTTTACTAATGAAGTTAAATTGAATACAGATGATTGGTCAGTTATCTTTATTAATATTCCTATTTGCCGATACCAATCAAATTTGTTCAGTATTGAGAATTAAGATATTCGCGAATTACTATCAAAAAAATATTATATTTGTTGATAGTAATTCAATGATTTTAACAATTCATTTAGAATTGTTTTATACTTAATTTTATTTGGGTAAATGGAATGGGTAAATTTTTAAGAGAAAAGCCAACATAAAATATCTATCGAAAGGTGAAATGAACTATTACTACGGTTTTAGAAGCTTGATAAATGGTTACCCATAGCAACAAACTATACGGTTGAGTTGAAAAAAAAGAAGCAAAATAAAAGTTACATTTTCAGGGAATAGAAAATACATTGTGTAAAAGAGATAATTGATGAATAGAGAACAAAGGTAGATAGAGAAAATTAAAATTCAATAGTACTTTTGTATTTATATTATATTCGGAACTTAAGTAATTATTTTCAATTTTTGAGGATGAGAGAACAAGAAGCATGATGGTATGATATTTTAATAATAAAGCAACGCTAGATAGCATTATATCGTTTGTCAGAAATTAAATTCGAATATTTAAAAAAATTTTATTAAGAAATTTAGAGGAATTTTTTTCTTTGCAAGTTATTTACTTAAATGATTAAACAAAAGACGAGTCTTTTTTGCTAATAAAATATTAGCAAAAAAAAAAATATCAGCGATCAAAAATATCTTATTTCATTCATTGAATTAAGTAATTAATTATTAATGGAGAGAAACGCAGAATAGAGAGTTTTTAAATGGTCATAATTTAATATTAAAACTGCATTAGTAATTTGTTTCAAAACTTTTTATAACAGATATATATATATGTATTTACTCATATTGATGATTATTCTAATATAATATTTTATATTGTTCATATATCATATTGTCATCAGTATTATTATTATTATTATTATTATTATTGTTATTATTATTATTTTATTATTATTATTATTATTATTATTATTATTATATTATTATTAT
The DNA here is from genome assembly GCA_008729115.1 of Dirofilaria repens. NCBI lineage: Eukaryota > Metazoa > Nematoda > Chromadorea > Rhabditida > Onchocercidae > Dirofilaria > Dirofilaria repens. The sequence continues at coordinate 68,900 of SNRZ01000147.1, forward strand.
TATTATTATTATTATTATTATTATTATTATTATTATTATTATTATTATTATTATTATTATTATTATTATTATTATTATTATTATTATTATTATTATTATTATTATTATTATTATTATTATTATTATTATTATTATTATATTATTATTATTATTATTATTATTATTATTATTTTATTATTATTATTATATTATTATTATTATTATTATTATTATTATTATTATTTATTATTATTATTATTATTATTATATATCAGTATCATTAGTTTCATTATATTATTATAATATATATACATATATATATTATATATATATATTATATTTTATATATATTATATATATGTATATATATTATGTGTTTTATAATTAAAGAATTCGCATCTCTTATCCTAAATAAGGTTGACATTTATTTGTCCATAAATTTTTACAATTCAAAGATAAATGAAATGAACTAAAAAATATGTTAACAGATGGATATGACATAATCATATCTTTTAGTAACATTATTTTTTACGTAAATTTTACTGAGAAACACTTTCAGGAAATATTTTTCATCTTAAAAAATATTTTTTTTTAATTAAAATTCCTTCAAAATCTTAACCATTTTGATTAAAATAATTGTACGCAAAGAACTGAGAAAAATATTGCTCAAATAGTTAGAATTAGGAAAAATATAGATGTATAGCAAATCGAGCTTATTTTTTGGAAATTTAGTAATTTTCCGTTCAGCATTGATGGAAGCAATCAACAAATATAAAAAATTCATGATAATAATAATGATGATGATAGTATAATAGTGGTTAATTGATAAAGATATATGGAGTGATGGTATAGTGGCAAATACGATGATGGATGATGATGTTGATAATGATGATAATGGTGATGATGATGATAATAATAATAATTAACTAATTAATATGGAATTTTTAAGTAGTACTAATGCTACTGATGATGATCATAGTGGTAAGTAGTTGGTGCTGAAGCAATCAACAAATATAAAAAAATTCATTTATGGTGATAATAATAGTAATAATAATAATAATAATAATAATAATAATAATAATAATGATACTGATGATAGTACGATGATAGTACGATGGTGATGATTGTATGTTTAATAATAATGATGATTCAACCAATATTCGTTGATGCATAAAGACGTTTATCGAATCGTTGAATGAATAGTGAAGAATAGCATTTATTTATATAAAACAGAGGCAAAAAGATGAACATAAAAAGATGATTGATTGTTGGCCGGTGATATGATTATCATTTAAAAAATGGAAGGAAAAAAATTATCAAATCATTGTGAAATATTTTCTTCTTGCTTATTCATTTCAAAATTTTAAGCAAAAATTATGATATTTTCTGAATCCTAACCAAACGGATAAATTTGAAGAAATAGTTGGCTCTGATAAGTATATCAGTTTAACTTTAACGCTATATAACTGGACTTGGTTTTCTATCGATAACAATTCCTCTATTTATTAGTCAAATAATCTATCATATTTATCTCAAATAATATAATTAGTCGATTTTATATTACAAATCACTTGTTGTTTCCAAGATATTTATATAATATGAAAATATCGTGGTACTTTCGATATATTTATATTATTATAAAATATTTCGGTTATTCTAACATTAATGATAGCTGTTTGAAGTGATTAATTAGCTAGTTATGAAATAATTTTAAAATAAAATAACCGCAAATAATAATTTTTAGTAAATACTTGAAGTTGTGACAATTACTGGAAATTTCTAACAAATCGATCAATCATTTTATTTCCGATTGATTAACTAAAAAGCAAAGCGAATTATTATCAAAGTTAAAGGATATAACAAAATATAATTGATGGAAAAATAAGCAATTAAAGAAGTGATAACAATTTGACAAATGATTTTTCCTTGCAATTTTGATAAATATCTATGAATATTTGAAAATATGCAAGAATTTTTTTTTTTTGGCTGGAAAGGAAAACCTAAATTGTAATGAAATTTGGTTACATATAGAAAAATGTGCAGATATAATTTCCTTTTTATTTATCATTATAAGAAACACCTTTCCATAGGAATTATTAATTAATATCCGCTACTATTTATTAACTTTTATATCATTAATAATGGCAATAATAATATTAATAATAATAATAATAGTAATAATAATAATAATAATAGTGATAATGATGATGATAATAATAACAATAATGATATCAACAACAACAACAACAATAATAATTATAATAATGATGAATAGTAACGACAAAAATAATGATAATGATAATCAGTAACAATAATCACTCATAATGAAAATAATAATAATAATAATAATAATAATAATAATAATTTTGATAAATATTTTGAAATATAATTTTTTCAAAAATTAAAATCTAAATACATTTCAATTACATGTAATAAATGATGAATTCTAATGGCATATCGCAAATGTATTGATGGATGACGGATGAGGGTAGAATAAATTGGCAAAAATTCAAAAGAATTTTTTTTTTAGATAAACATAAATAGGAAATTGTACATCCGATCGTTTATTATAAATTCTAGTTTGCATATTGCAGTGTGCTCCGGAATCGGATGAAATGTACTTAGCTGTTTATTTGGTTGATAATATTTGTTAATGTTAAAAATTAATATCTATTAATCATTAATGATGATGAAGGGAGAAATGATTAGAGAAATATAAGAGTGATAAGATGAGCAAATAAATTGCGAGTAATAATTTTGGATGGATTATTATTTGCATTTGCATGATTTCTAAAATTTTTTTAGTTTTATTAAATTTCGATTTATTTAATATATTTTAACTTTTTTATCTTTTTCATGCGCTCTTTTTTCTTATGGTAATTAAATTAAGTTATAGTAATGAATTTCAAATATTTTCAACTTAAGTGAAGTGAGTATTGTTTCAGAAGTAATTTATTAGATTATCTTCGGATTATAAATATTTAGAATAAAGCTTCGAATTATTGGAACAAAGGGGAAATTCGCAAAACAAATTCTTCCATAAAATGTTTGTATTTTAAGCATAGATATTTCTGATTTATATGAAAAATAAAGTCTTCATACATATTTGTTTCTTATCAAAGATTTCAGCAATGACTTTTAATCCTTGTCTTTTAATCTTTTGATTCATTTACGGGAAATAAAGAATATAGGATTATGAAACTTTTATGCCATTGATATTTAAATTACAAATTGATTTTTATAAGAAATGAAGAAAAAAAAGTTCAATTTCAATTTTTATTCATCCATTTTCTTTTCGTTTTTCTTTCCGCCTTGAATTGTGAATAAGTTTTGCACAAAGCTTCGTTTATCAAAAATTTCTTTTATTATGCCACTTTCTTTTTTAATTAAATAAATATTATATTATGTTATCACTGCTGATCCATAAATTTATAATTTCCTTTTTTTGGAATTAAAATTTTAATTTGTTCTAAGCGATAAATTCGGAAATATTTATGAAATAGGCAAAAAAGATTGATAAATGAAGAAAAAGAGTAAATTTGATTATTTTAATAATCAAATAAATGTTAAATATAATCATTTTTGATCTATACATTTTCAGCTTTTCTTATCGAGTTAATATTTTTATTTCTTTCAAAAAAAAAAAAAAAAACCCGAAAGTTTTTATGAAATAGACTGGAGAGATTGATAAATGAATGAAGAAAGAAAATTTGATTGATTGAATTTGATTAAAGAAGTGATAATACCTTTTTATAAAACATGGAATATTTTTTTATAAAATTGATATCTTTAATAATAATTATTTTTGTAAATACTCCGAAGAAAAAAAATTTAATTTTAAATTAGGATGTATAATTGTATGAAATATCTAGTAGTGATAAAAAAGAAATTGATAAATGATAATGTATATTATAATAATTCATGCCAACGCATTCAACATCGAATAATTTACCAATGCTGAGGATTGAAAGAGGAATTAATAAAGAATTAATAAATTTTAAATGTATGGAAAAAAGATATGGAAGGAAAGAAGAAAAGAAAAGCTCAATTAAGAGTTGGAAATTATGAGTAGAAAATTACAATTTTGCAAAAATTTTAAAAATAAATAATATTTTAGAGGCGAAGGATAAAAGAAGAGATAGAAATAGAAGATTATTTAAATTTGTAATAGATTAATATAATATGATGAAGACTAAAATCAGGACAACAAACCACTTTTCCTACGAATTAAATTGTTCAGGCAATAAATTGAAAAAAAACGTTTTAAAAATTAGGCCAATCTCTAAATTGGCTCGTTTGAGCTTATTTATAATTTTTATTCTGCTATGTATCATAAAATTAAGCAAAAAAAAATTATTTTTTATAATTATTTTTTTCATTGCTTTTTTTGTTTTTGTCAAATTTTTTTAATATTATTAGAAGTAAAATTTAATTTTAATTGGATTTTTGTGAATTTTTCTAATTAAGTAAATTTCGAATTGAACTTTTCTCTTAATTTCACTCGAATTCAAGGTTTTACTTAATTAAAATTTTATTTATAATTATTCCAAACTTTCAGCTGAATTATAGTTCATTTTTTAACCCTTGCTTCAACAGAAAAAGAAAACGATTATTGTAAAGATTCCAATTCAAGAAAATAAAGTAAAACATAAAATAATTATTTATTATTTGTTTATTACAGTTAGACTAAAATCATTTTAAATGCCAAAATAACAAAAACAAGTTTAATAAAAAAGAAGACAGTCGAGTAGATTCTAATTTATTTCATAAATGTATACATGTGAAACGGAAAAGAAATTAAAATTTTTATTTTGAACCAAAATGGAAAAAATACAAACAACAAATGATAATATTTTACTCGATTACAATTTTAATTATAATTTATTTAAGACATACATTTCGATTATCTTTTCTTTTCGGTATAATTAATGGAGCACATCCATTAAAACAATAACTAATGCAACTTTAAGCTAAGAAAAAAATTTGAAATTAAATTATGAGGAAAAAACCAATTATTTTTGGTCATTTAATGCAGTCAAATTCAAAAAAAGAAACATTGCAGTAAATAAAAACAAAAAAAAAACAAATTATAAACAAAAATAAAGGTAACAATTGTGATAAAAGAAATAATTCATTTCTTGAGCTCAAATAGCAAGAAAAAGATAAAAAAGGTCATTATATTTATTTATTTATTATTATTTTTTTTTTTGATAAAGAACTTTTTCCATTGCTAAAAACTAAACAAATAGTTTTTACTTTAATAGTAATTATTTCATTTAATAAATGGTTTATTCGTTTTTTTCATTATATAGAAATTAGTGATAATATTTTTAATCAAAAAAATAAGAAAAAGATAACTCAAATATATTCGAATAAACCTTTTATTATTTATTTTTCAACAATAATAACTAATAATTATTCAAAAAATCAATTAATGTTCATTAATAATATAACGAAAATTAATTTTATTACATCCACTGCAGTTGTTATAGATTTTTTGCAGGAATAAACATATATAATATATTTATAATAGGATATTTTGAAACGAGCTGATTTCTTCAATTACCGTAATCCTCTTATTTTCAATAGAATGGTTTCTTATTACAAACTGAATATTATTTATCGATTATATGATTAAATTTGTAATATCTGAATTGATCATTGATAAATATAAATCTAAAAAAGTTTCCATTTTTCTTCTTTTTGATCTCATGCATATGATTCCTGGATTAGGAATAGAATTTAATAAATAAATGATAAAGATATAATAATGAATTAAATACAACCAGTATTTGAAATTCCTAAAATTTTTTCTCAAAAATTTATTTTTATTTCACGGAACTGAGTAGACAAGAAAACATTATTTATATTATAATACAATCAATAATTATTTCATTTCTTTTTTTTTGTTTTATAAAATTTAAATTCTTAGTATATTTACATCTTGAGATATTTATTGTCTGTTGAATTTATTGTTTATCATTGTTTGAGAGTATATTAGCATCAACAGTATTCATAGAGATTACTATTACTTGGTATCGGTAGTGAAGATTTTGAGGAAAAAGGTATCATCGATGATACAGGTGTTAATATTGATTGATCCATTTCAAAACTCTCATTACTTGACAATTGTTGTTGATGAGGTTGATGATAAACATATTTGTTGTTGTTGTTATTGCTGTTTTAAGCTATGTTGAAGTTCGATAATTTTTTGTGTCAATAAATTCATTTGTGTAATAAATTGATTTTGGGTACGATGCATTTCCCATAACGTTTCATGCATATCGTTATGTAACTGAAAGAAAATGAAATTAAATAGCGAAATTACAGAAATATCGGAAATGTAAACATAAAATTACACGAAATGAATAAATGAAAATAAAAAACAATTTATGAATGTATATGGAAAAAGTATGAAAAAAGATAATAATAAAAGTTAAATTATATTTCAAAAAAATCATCAAAATTAATGAGAAATAAATAATACTTAAAATTATCATGTTTAATAAAAATCTAATATATATATATATATATTCGGAAAAAAATGTTTAACAGAATTTATGATAATAATTGAAAATAGCTTTTATCGATTGAGTTTTTTCTCTTTTCTTAATTTTATAAAAATATAATTCGTTATCGTTATCTAAAACTCTTTTTGGATATTCTATTGGTTAATATCATACTGACATGTATTAATATTGATAGATACAAATAATAATAAAAATGACATATTAATCTATAAAAATAAGGATTTTTTTGCTTCACATTATATTTATATAAATATAAAATAAAAACAATAATAACCATATTTCCATGAAACTAGGAAAAAGATAAATTCGTTGATAAAAGATACTTTTGATAGTTATTATAGAATATTTTTTCACAGTATATATTTCAATTTTTATCAGATATGATATTTTTAAATTCAATTTGTTTTTTACTTATTTTGCTAAATTATGTTATAAATTTTCTCTTCATTTTCCTCTGCAATTTTAAATATTTTTAAATAATTTATTATAAGATATTTTCTTGCCTTATTGTTATCGGAAGAAACAGAAAGGAGAAGTTTGAAAAATTTAGTTTCTTTTGAGTTACATTATAGAATGCCCGAATGATGTACGGTAGCAACAACAATATCAATATTATCAAACACTTCGCTGTTAACCTTTTCTACCCACTGATTAATTCAAAATTAAGTAACAAACAAATTGTTACCTTGCCAAAATCTAATAGCAAATTTCCACGTTCCTGCAATTTTCGTTGATCCCACTTGATTCGTCGAAATTCGTAAATAGCTTGCAGAAATCGTCGCTGATGATGCCTTAATCGTAATTCATCGCCTTTGTTGCATGAATTCTTGTATTTATGAATAAACCTAAAAATATCATTCGATTACAGTAAATTACAGTAATGCTATTAAATAGTTGATACAGAATTAAATTGAATAAAAAGATAATAAAGACAACAAATTTCTGATATTATATATGTGTAACTTAAAAACTGTATTGCCAAAATTTTAAATTAATTAATCATTAGATTATGCAAAAAAAATATCGCTTATTATCACTTTTTGATTTCATTTTCTTTTGCCTTTTTCTCTCTTTTTTTTAACCAATCCTTTTCTTTTTTAGTAAAATGTTTTGCAATAATTTCATAAATATAAATTTGATTTTAAAAAAAATATTTGTCAATTAACCAGGTTTGTTGAAGTACCAATGCAGCTGCATTTTTCCGTTGATTAGTAAGTTTAGAATCAGCCATAAAATTGTTGACATGTTTTTCAGCACGGCTTAATTCTAATTTTCGGGATATAACAGCAATTAAAGCTGATGATACACCAGCACCCTATATTAATTATCAAGTACGGCATATATTTTAATCAATATTTTATTAGAATCAAGAAATTTAAAGGTTTCATTAGGATTAGAAAAGATTATTAAGTTTTACCTCTGGCTTAAAAGATAGTTTAAGTTAAAAAAAAAAAACATCCAATGTAAATCTAATAATGTTATAAACTTTTGTTACTTTTGATATTATCGCTCAAGAAAAAGTTAGACTTATTCAGAATAAAGCGTACAATTTGTCCGATATTCAGATCTAAAAGTCAAATGAATTAAAAGATATCTATGGGAGAATATATTTATTATAGAAATAAATATAAGTTTGATAAAGTTTAAGAGAAATTTTTGCCATTTCATTTTGCCCTGTATTAAAACATACCACAATGCCAGTTGTTATTGCTAATGCTCGACCACAATATGTGTTCGGTACAATGTCACCATAACCTATAAAGTTAAATAAATATTAAAATTTTGACAAGAAATTCAAAAAAAAGAAAAAAAGAAAAATAAATGAGACTTTATTAGAAATGCTAAATTTGATAAAACATAGTAAAACTACTTGATATTAAAGTTTTAAAAATTTTAATTTATTCATGAATTATTTCCAGTAAGTTTATTATAGTAAGAATATAGAATTATTGATTATCAATGTATTATAGTCTGTCAGTATATTAGTGATAAATAACTGTTACAAAAATTAAATCATGCAATTTATATATTTCAATACATGCGCTTTAACTTACCAACTGACATAAATGTAACCTGAAATTGCATATTTTAGAAAGGTAAGTGAAAAAAACTCCAATACATTACGTATCATTGATGAAATTAAAATGGGATGAAAAAATAAAAATCTATGACTATCTAAATTTTTTTGGGTCAACTTTAGGTTAAGCTAATCTCTTCGCGTCAAATTTCGTTTTTTAAAAATTTGTTTTTCATCCCACTTCATTCATATAAAAAAAGTTTATTAAATTGGAGGGAAAAAAAAATGAAAAATTCTCTTACTATGATGAACCATAATGAATTAAGATGATAATGCCTTGCTGATAATTCTCCATCATATCTGTAAAGATTAATTTTTTAGAACTGATTATAAGAAAATTTGGCAAATACTAGCTCATAAATAGAAATTTCTCGAGGAAATCAAAATTCTTTCGAATATAATATAAAAGCAACTTTTTTTCACGAACTTTTTTTTGAGAGAAAAAAAATTACGAAATTTTTTTCAAAAAATAAGATAAATATACCGTTCACATTGCGTAAACATCCACGACATACAAATCCAAAATGATACAGTAAACACAATTAATACCCTGAGTGGATGATCGGCCATCATTGTTTTAATCACAAATCGAAAATCCATTGATATCCGATTTAAAGCGGCTATTGAACGTGTTGCCGCATCCTGAAAAAACTTTGCATGGTAAATATAGTAGCCTAGGTCAACTAGTAGCTATGGCCAGATATGATTTAAAGCTCGAACTTTTGAATATTCAAACTTTCCCAATTATATGCGAAATTCCTAACAAAAAATTTGAGTATTCAAATTACTTTATGTCTAAAAAATATTGATAGATATATATTTGAATAATAAGAGTAATCTTCGCCTGATATGAAGACTGTTAGAGATCAAAGAGCAATAAAACAAACATTTAATAGAAAATTTTTCGGAGATAATGAGCAGTGATAAATCTAATCTGCTGATAGTTTTATTGCCACAAACTACACACCAAAGAAAAAAAAACCGAAAGAAAAAAAAACCTGAAATTGTTTACTATGTAAAACCATAAATCTGCAAAGAAGATATGCGCGAAGAAACATTGGTACTGATAATATAACATCGACAGGTACATTAACCATTGTAACCTTCTTGCTATCCGGATGAATATAAGACCATTTCATTATACCAGTACCTGCAAAATGATAATTTAATTATACTTATATCTGTGAAATGATAATCAATTTAAAAAAACTACTCAATAATTGAAATTAAAATTAAAAACTGCTTAATAGATAAGGATAAGTAAACTGAGACCAAGTAAATAAACAAATATTTAGCAATCTATTTCATTATAAAGACGGATCTTCTTTTGTTGATAATAAAGCGATTCTCGAAAAAGGCTTAAATTGACAGGTTTTATCCATTCATTATTAATAATCAGACCAAATGAATTTAACCAGTAATACGAAACTTTTCTTTGATTCATTATAATTTACCTGTTGCCAATCTAAGTAAATGTTGACAAAATGATCTTGAATTCAAAATTCCATCAGGTTGAAAAAAAGGAAAATACAATGAAGGAATGAAAATAAAAACCTGGAAATGGACAAATAGCACAAACAATTAATTCAATAGCTAATTTAATAACTCTTTCTGTTGTAAGCGCAACTCTCCAGTCATCTGCGCCACTATCTGTTAATGCCATTTTTACCTAAAGGATTAAATTTTAGTGTTTACTCATTATAATAATTTGATCGATTTGTAATTAATTATCATGCATTTTCTTAATTACCATCGGATGATTACATTTATTTATCATTATTATGATTAAGTAAATATATAATTATGATAACTAAAATTATTATTCCAAATTATCATTGTACTTATTATTTATGATTAAAAATGATCACTGTAACAGAAAAATTACGGCACCGATCTCTTTTTTTGATGAATGACAACTTTTTAAATTGATGAAAAAATCTTAATTAATTTAATTAAAATTTTGAAGAAAATGATTACATACTTCGATGGAATGATAATGAACTAAACTAGCCATCAGTGCAATTGTGCATAATACACATAAAGTTCTAAGTAATAATGATATTGGATGTGTCTGAAATGAAAAAAAAGAAAATTTTAATTTTTCCAATTGAATTAGATTATATAAAATATAGAAGGAATTAAATTAGTTCTAACTGAAACATAATCGATTGGAATTCTTATTCATTTTCCGTTCAACAGTTTGATAAATGTCTTTCGATAAATCATACTCATATGATTTCATATCAATTTTAGTGATAGCAAATAATGCTATGATAATAGCATTACGAAATTTAATTTCAAATATATGAAAACTTTACCTTATTGAAATCACTATCACCAGTTGCAGCGGTAATTTCAGAATCGATGATAATAAAAATAAGTCCAGCCAAGCCAAATGCTAATGAAATTTCGCAAATTTTATTCCGTTTAGTGAAAAGTTGTTTCCGTAATCGACAACGCATTTTAGCCGTGCTATCACTAAAAAAAACAAGTCAGATTTTTTATTTCAACTCTGAATAGTTGGACTAATTAAACTTATGAATTAGAAAAAATAAATTGAAAAAATTTGCTTAAATTTATTGATAAATGAAGAAATAATTACTGGGAAATGTATGGGCAAAATGAATGAATTAATCAATTGTGAAGAAATTTGAAAAGTGAATAAATGATAACAAATAATAATGGATGGTAATTAAATTATATAAGAGCAAGAAAAAATATAAATTCAATAGAATTTTTATTATCAAATTAATTAATTGCAAATTTCTACCGTCCTTTTTCCAATCTTTGATAAAGCAAAAAGTGCATTAAGAAGAATGAAGGAGGAAAAATGATCATATATATTTTTTTTGAAGGATTATGGTTGAAGAAATGAAGGATTATTAGTTGTCATGTTGATGATGAACGTACTTACAAATTTACATTATAATTATTATGATTATATTTTCAAGTTATTCCGATGATTGAAGATGATAACAATGGTAATCTTAATAATGATATGATAAGAATAATAAATTTTATAAATAAGGACAACTTTACGCATAAATTTCGTTTGCTTTCATATAATAATATGATTATAATATTGGGAGTATTTGTAATATTAATTATTCAATGTCATTTCATTGTATTTTTAAATTATCTGAATAGAGATATTAGAATTTGTTAAATTTCTGTTCTTGAAATAAACAATCTATGATCGATAAATAAAAAAAAATTTTAATTTGGAAGGAAAAGTACAATCAGCCAACTAAAATAGTTTATGAATGAAAAATATACAGCTACTCTAAATTTTACCGAATTTCAAAAAAAAGAAAATGAAATTAAACTTATTAAAAGTTTCAAATTCTATCATTTTTATTTAAAGAAATACTCATATTTAAACTAATATTTAATGCTAACTTTTGTTCGAAACACCATAAGTTCAGTAAAAAATAAAAGAACAATTAAATTGATTTTTGAAATAAATAAGCATTTCAAAAAACCAACTCGAATGACTGAATTTCAGCAAAAAAACTATTTTAAGTTCTTGAAATAATCAAAATGATTATTAATAATAATTAGAATTAAACAGTAAATAATATAAGCAAGTATTTTTGATTATTCAATAAGAATAATATTGATAATAATATTTTTTTAAATTCTTTTATTTTCTAAATAAATTAAGGAAAAATTTTAAATAAGAATTTAAATATTTGATTCAGTGTTATTTGATTTATTTATTTAAATAAAAAAAGGAAAGAAAACATATTTGTGATACCATGGTATAATATTGTATGAAATCATTTTATATTTATTTTTTTATTCTCTCGTTTTCCTTTTTTTCTTTTTTCTCCTTTTTCCTCCTTTCTCTACTCTTCGTCGTTTTCGTCTCCTCGTCGTCTTTATTTTCTTGTTGCCAAAAGTTGTTGAAATGAATGAAGTTGTAATGGATCGTCGAGAATTTATCTTCTGATCAATAAATTGTAAAACATATCAATCATCGATGTCTTCGCTTCAAAATAACTATTCTTTCACGATTATCTTTTAATATATCTGTGAAAATTTCATAATGTCAAAATAAAATTTCACACGAATCACGCAACTAAGATAGTTTCAACTTACATTTCATATATGAATAAAACGAAAAATTGAGATAGATTCACGTAACACGTGAGATTTCTCATGTTTCATGTTAAAATAAAGAATCAAGAAGTTAACGTTTTCTGTAAGAATGAAAAAAAATTTAAAATGGTCGACGCTTTGAAATAGAACAAAATCGATACTTAATTTGTAATACTAATATCATATATATCATATATTATATCATTCATTATGATAGATAAATTTGATAATCATTATAAACTGATAAATTAAAAACAAAAAGATAAATTAAAAACCTGATGCTAAATGTACTTTTCATAATTACATTGGATTAAATTGAAAAAAAATAGGAAAAAACACTATCAATAAAATTAACTAATTTTTAAGACAAAGAGAGAAAAGCGGAGAGAGCAGAAGAAAAGATATAAGAATAGAGTAAGAGAAAAAAAGAGAGAAATAAATATATTCTTATTTTAAAGCAATGAAGATATTTTTTCTAACTAAATTATTTTAAAGAAAAAAATAAGAATGACGGAGAGAGAGACGGAAAAAGATATATATATATATAGAGAGAGAGAGAGAGAGAGAAATGAAAAAAAGGAAAAAATGAAAATTAGATGAACAATATACATGAGTTGGAAAGTAATCAATATATTAAATAAAAATTTTCGAATATTTGTAATAAGAATAAATAACATTTGATCAATCATTTCAAACTTAAATTAGTATGTTATGAATTCTTAAAGTTAGCTATTGTTAACAATTGCAAAATATCATTTTACAGATTAACTCTAATTGATTACTTCCTGGATGGGATTGTCTGAAATAATAATTAAATATTTATTAGATAAAGCGGTAAATTGTGTTTTTTTAACGATTAGATTTTAGGAATTTTACATTGTAATAAAAACGTTTGCAGAGGATCAAGAAAGTAGTTTGTTAAATTAACGAATTAAATCTCGAATTTACACTTACATAGAAAACACACGAAAAAGAATAATCAATAAAATGGATAAATGATGTAGGAGATAAAGCTCATGTTATCAGGATAAGTTTGACATCATTGAATGATGAAAGCATAACAAAATGAAATTTGATAAGCCGAAAGACTTAGGATTTTGAAGTACTTAAACTACTTTCAATTTTGAGATTAAAACTTTTAAAATAACTGGAAAAACTTTTCCATATTTTATTAGTTAAATTTAAAAAAGTAAAAAAAATTAGCTCAAAAATTAGAAATGTAAAGATATGGTTTTAAGCAATGTAAATTCAATCTCAATTGCTTTGTCTCATTTGATATCAGTTGTTATTTTTGTTACAAAAAAAAAGTAGCTAATAAATACGGAAAGTTTTTCCATATTTTTTTTGTTTAGCAGTCAATCAGTCTAATCTATTCATATTGTTAGTCAAAGTGATGTTAAACCAAATTTATTCGAATTATACAACTTAAAAATAAATATTCGAATATATGTTAAATTATGTATTGGAAGGATATTAAATAAATAAGTAAAATAAATATATATGTATAAAAGGAATGATATTTGTTTCTTTTTTAAAAACAAAAAAAGAAAAAAGAGAAATGAAATTGTTCGATAGGAGAAAAGCATTTGATAAATTATTAATTTTGACATTGCTATAAATTCTTGCCAGGATATTTTCGTTTTTTTTCCCTTTAAAATTTAATTAATATTAATAAGAAAAAAAAAGCATAAAATGCTTTTAATATTAGGCGTTAAATTTCAACTTTACTCATTCTCGATCAATAAAATTTGATTTAAATTTTAAAAGTCTATAATTAAAATTAAGAGAAAAGAAAAGAAAGGAAGGAAAGTAAATAGAAATATATTTGCTTTGTTCATTTAATGAAATAAATATCAAAATTTTTTTGTATAACAAAAAAATATTACATTTTTGAATGTATTTAAAAGTTAATAATAATAGAATTTAAAATTTAGCTTATGAAATCAAAAATTTTAAATAATATTAAAATTTTCATTATATAAATGTGATACAAATTCTATTAAATGTCTATAAACTGCCAAAGTTTTGCTTTCCAAATTTATACAAGGCTTATGATTACTTAGAACATATATGAACTTAATAAAATCATGGATAAACAAATAAATTCTTTTTTGTGCTTTTTCAATTTAATAAGCATTTCTGATGAGCTTATTCAACTGGTATAATTTCAAGGATTTGTTCTATCAGGGCAAGTATAAATTTGATAAAATGATTTTTTTTTGTTTTGTGTTTTTTTTTTTTGTAAAAAAATGATCATTTCCAAAATAAATATAATTTTAGATTTTGAAAAATGATATCAGTTTAAAAAACAAAAAGATAGTTTATTTATTTTTAAATATATGACAAAATTATATCATAAATTATACCAAGTAAATCAAGGATAGACCAGAAGATTAAAACTATATTTAAAATTTTCAATCGCTCTATTGAACATTAAATGATTTACAAATTTTGATTTGTATGAAAAAATACAGAAGCAATTTATAAATATTTGCTTTTCATCTTTTATAAAAAAACTATCATCATTATACTCATCAATATTATCACTATTATCGTTGTCATCTCGATATCACATTAATGTTTATTATCATTTAATACTGCTATCATACTACTATTACTATTGCGAATTGAAAATTATCATTACAAAGCAATAATGTCATCATTAAAATTATTGTAGTTTGCAATTATTTTTGCAAATATAATTATTTTCGCTGTTATTATGATTATTATCATTATATCTATACGAATAGAATTAGTGACATTACAACTCTTATTATTTGTTATTATTACCGTCATTATTACCATCTTTATTACTACTATTATTTGGTGCTACGATAGAAAGAGCAAGAAGAAATAATAGCAAAATGAATAAAATTATTTATTATAAAGATTGTCAGTATGACAATATATCCTCATATCACTCATAATGATTGATACTTCGACATTATCATCACTCAAAAATGATTTGAAATTATAATTTAATTTCAAATGAATTTCAAAAATGATGTCATTTGTTTGAATTATTAAACATTAAAAACAAGAAAAAAAGTTAATTTTTTCAAATGATTTCATCAAATCCAATATTAATGTTAAAATAATTACCTGCTGATAGCAATACCATAACCACTTCGTCGTCTTGTTATCACCCGTACCGTACTGCTACCTTTTCGTTTTGTATCCTGCTTTTCAACGGTTGCTTCGAAGCGTAAACCACCATTTCGATATTCATCTGAAATAATTTTAAAAGAAATCGCAAAATTAAATTAAATTGAAGGTGTAACTCCAAAATAAAGTTTTTTCGAAATTTCTTCTTAATTTGAAAAAGACTTTTTTAAAAATAAAATAACTTTTGGATTATTATAATTTTATGTTACTTAATAAATAACTACTTTATTAAATCTTTTACTTTATTAAATATTCATCTTTCTCTTATTTACATATCTACGATAATTTTTTGAGCCTTATAAAAAAAATTTCCTATTTTTCTATTTTTCAAAGAAAATTTCTTATTTTTCAATGTTGAATCATTAATAATTTATCATAAATTTATAACAAGATAAGTCAACAATGATAGCAATTTTTTATGATTAAAAAAGATTGATATAAAATTTATTATATTATCTCTTATCATACAGTTGATAAGCTACATAAAGCACGAAATTAAATCAAACTTAGGCTGAATTACTTTTATTTACCAAATAAAACAGTAATTAAATATTTGGATAATTTATATTCCTACATGTATAACCGTCGCCTATCGTAGTTAATTGAGTACAAATACTTCCCATAGAAATAAATGGCGGTGAGCGGTAGAATCGCTGATATTCCTGACATTTCTTCGTAAATGACATCACGAAAGAGAATATTTCGGAATATAATATCAATAAAATTGATAGTCTGTTCAGAATTTCCAATAACTTTTATCAGCAGCCATTACAGAAATTATCATGGAATATATGATGCTATCGACAAGTTTGATAAATCTCAACCACATCAATATTTGAAATTAATTAAAAATAGAAAATGAAATTTGAAAAAAGCAAAAAGAAAGAATAATAGAGAGAGAGAAAAAAACAAAAAACAGCTATTTAAAACTTCTGCTTGATTTGAATTTAAAATAATCGATGAAACTTAGATGTATTAACATCATGCAAAACATCCATTTTGCAATCATTTAAGGCTAATTTTCAGAACGAATTAATGGATGATAGGAAAAGGAGGAGGAATTTCCTCTAAAACGTATTTATGGATGATAGGAGGATTTCCTTAAAAACGTATTTATGGATGATAGGAGGAATTTCCTCTAAAACGTATTTATGGATGATAGGAGGAATTTCCTCTAAAACGTATTTATGGATGATAGGAGGAATTTCCTCTAAAACGTATTTATGGATGATAGGAGGAATTTCCTCTAAAACGTATTTATGGATGATAGGAGGAATTTCCTCTAAAACGTATTTATGGATGATAGGAGGAATTTCCTCTAAAACGTATTTATGGATGATAGGAGGAATTTCCTCTAAAACGTATTTATGGATGATAGGAGGAATTTCCTCTAAAACGTATTTATGGATGATAGGAGGATTTCCTCTAAAACGTATTTATGGATGATAGGAGGATTTTCGTTTAAAGTATATTCTTGCATTGGTATGGAATAAATTTTAAAAGCTTCATGTGAAATGTGAAATGGAAAGAAGGCGGAAATATAAATTTTTTAAATAACATAGCATAGCATAGCAATGAATAAATTATTGAATAATAAAAAAGAAAAAAGAAAGAAAAAATTGTATCAACAAATTATCAACCAATTTAAAAAGAAATAATATGATTCATAATGGAATTTTTCCATTTATTTCTAATTATAACTAAAACATTTCATTTTAGGCATTTTTAAAAATGTTTGTTTTGTTGTGAGAAAGCACAGAGATATTATATTTGCATATCTGAATGATAATTTGATATTTTCATAAATTTTTAGTTAATTAATCATTTGATTGTTATTGAAGATATAAATATAATAGAAGATGAAGAAGAAAATTGAATGTCTTTTGAAAAGATAAATTTTGTTATAGAAGCATCCGTCATTAGATTGCTTAACAATAGAATATGCGGCAATCGTTAGATTCGTTCAACAATAGAATTAGTAACTATTTTTCATAAAATTTGTTCTTACTTATTTCTCTTTTTTTTTACTTTTTTAAGAATAAATCTTAAACAGTTTATTTATACAAATTTACGACTAGAAATGACAAAAAGGTTATATCAGAAATAATTGATTAGAAATCAGGAAAAATCATTGGCAATATTTAAATGTGAAATTATTGAAAAATGAAAAGAATAAATTGGAATACAAAATCATTAAAAAAATGAAACGAATCATAAATGAAAAAGATAAAATAAAGCAATTTTATCTATTTATCGATTGGTTCAAGATATCATGCCACTCATTCAGATCATGCCATTTATTGAGCTAACAGATCTGACTATCATTTTTTAATGGTCAATAGTTGATACTACTGTCGAGAATGAAAGTGTGTGCATATGAATGTCAAAAAGAATTATAAATTGCATACTGATTTAGTAAAGTTTAGAAAAGTTGAAGTAATTGATAGCTTTAAACTAATACATCCATTACATCTGATACATCTGATATATGATACATATCTGTCTATATAAAAGAATAAAAATTCAAAGAATTGAGATTCTCAAAAACAAATGAAAAAAATGAAAGAGAAAATGATTTAATATATTTGTACTTATAGCGGAAAAGTTTTTATATAAATTTTCTTATTATAAGTGAAATATTTGACGAAATTTTATAAGATTTATTTGAAATTTTAAAAATGAGATATATTATCGCCTTATCTTGTCGCTTTTCACAAATTTAACATTGAAGAAAAATGAAAGCATATGGAACGGAACATATGTTGGTCATGTATTGCAATAATATCTTTTGTGCGATCGAAATAATCGAATAAAATTACCGAATCGATCCAGATTTGTTGATTATACTTAATTACATTATCTTTAACTTACATCAAATATTTATTTATTTATAGGTAAAAATTAATAAAATATTTCACTCGCATCTTAATTACTTATACGATGTCATTTTCATGAACTTTAAGATTTTTGTTGGAATAGATCGGACGAAATATTTTGTCATCAATTTATTTGAATATAAATTATTATAATAATCCATATGAAATTTTCGTTGATCGAAGTTACTTGACCTTATCTGATCTAATTAATAGCGCTATATGTAATATAATTTTCTAATTAATTTATTAAGCTCTAAAAATACAATGTTAGGTTTAAGAAATGATATTATCAATTTATTAAAGTTTAAATCTGTTTGATGTCATTTGACATATTTATTTCATCATTATGAAATAAATGTTATGCCATAAACTGGCATGAACATATATATATGTTATATAAATCGATTTATTTATAGGATAAACAAAAAATAAAAAACAAAAATGATAGAAAAATAAAACGAAAATAAAAACCCAAAAACAAAAAAGATAATAGCAATTATTTTTAAACAGGAAAAAAAACTTTCCAATGAACGAAAAGACTAAACTGATAATATTGTCAATTTGGAATAAACAATGTTGATCATAACAATTGATAATAAATGATGATAATGATATCAATGAGTTTTTCGAAAATATTAAATATAAAAAAAAAAAGAAAAAAATAGGATAAAAGGAGAGAGATTAAAATGATGAGAAGAAAGGAAGATAGCATGAATAATCAAGATTAAATGTAATTTGCTATTCGTGTGAATTATCAAATATTTGTTGAAAATATTAAAAATGAAATTATCATTTCTCCATTATTATATTCTCTAAAACAGTAATATTTTTTTTTATATTTATTAATATTAATATAAAAATAATTGCTTCTTTTTTTATAAAATATATTTTTTGAAATAAGAATTGTTATCATTATTTTGTGAAAAATTCGTTTTATAAATACATATATTTTTTACGACATATATATATTTTATTTTTTATGAATAGTGATAATCATTATTGCTATATTATATTATTATTATTTCACTTATTATTGTTAATAATTCCAGCGATTAAGAGAGCGTGATTAATTATAACAATTATTATTATTGATGGAAATTATTGGCCAATAAAAGAAAAGAAAAATATAATTGTTATTACAAATTAAATTTTATAGTATATTAAAACTGATTATGATTAATGACAAATATACATTGTACAAATTCAATTTCAACTAAAATACTAGATGTTATAGTGAATAGTATTTAATAATGATTATGAAAAATCATAAGCTTGGAAATTTTTATGAAATATGGTTGAACACTTTTTTTAGAAAGTTAGTAACTTAATGAAAATAAAGAATAAATAAATAAAGAGAGAGATTAAGGTATGACAATAGTAATTAATTTGTATTGATTAACTAATTAACATGGTTTTTTATCTTGGATGAATACTTGTGATTTATTTAAACAGAAATCGATAGCATATTCAATATTTATATTAATATGATATTAATTGATACGATACTCACAATTTGAAATTTTAAAGTTTAAATTACTGGAAAAATCAATAATACATAAATTCTCAGTTTTTTTTTAAATTTTCTTTTCATTTACTTTATTTTACTATTGAAATATTAAATCGAATAACATATGGCACTTTTTATTTTCCTTTTCATTGAAAAAAAAAACAAGTAAAAGTTTAATGAAACGACTGATCACTATAGTAAGTGTTTGTATATATATAATCACTGAAGAAATAATTTTGAAAGTTTACTATTTCCATTATGGTAAAATGAACTAATGAGAAAAGGAGAAATTGTGATAAATATGTGCATGAGAAAAGTTTGATCTTTTCAATTAAAAAATACATCAAGCAAAAATGTTGAAATCATCGAATAAAAATTTGTTGCAAGTTTGTTTTATAAAATTTAAATTTAATCAAGATATATATTTCATATAAAAGGAGAGTTGAATCAATCATACAGATAGCTACTTTAAATGAAAATTTGTTAAGAAGTGACGTAAGTTCTTTAATCTGTTTACTACTATTAATTCCTAGTTGGAATTTGAATTCATTAACTTATTTGAATATCAATAAAAATTTCTGTTCAAAATTAAAAAAATTTTTTGTTTAAATAAATGCGACTTATATTAAATGCATTAAAAATTGTAAATATAAAAATTCTAAACTTAAAGTTTTTTTCTTTCCTTTCGAAGTAATGACAAATTTTCTTTAATTAAATATTGATTTTCTTTTAAATTATAATTTGATCTTTAACCTTCTTCGAAATCCTGCGTTATAGTACTACGATACCCGATTCTCGCCGTAATGCTGACTTGATGTCAATAGTGATTTGAATTGATTTGTATATCCGCTAAGACGTAAGATGTCGGAGCTAACCTAAAATTAAGCTTATTTCATTCTTTGCATAAATTTATCTGGAAATTTAAAAACTTATGCAAAACTTAAATTTGATAATAAAAATGATTTAAAATTTTGATTTGCAATTTTGCATTGAAATCAACAATTTTGTCCAATAAATATGCTACACCACCTATTAAGGTCATATAACATTTGATTTTTCGATTATCCAATTATTATTAATTGTTCATCAATAACATTATCAATATTTAGAAAGATAATACTAATATAACAGTATATAATAGTAAGAATAGAAGCAAAGGAGAATTTAAGCACCATTTAAAGTAACTTTTACTCTTCAGATAGAACAATTAAATTTTGTTATTTACCAAAATACATCATTGGAATCGGTGGAAAGACTTGATTAATAGGTAAGTGTTAATACTCAATTAATAATTAATCGAAATGATTAAATTGAATTGTTAGCCATTAGATTTCACTTCTTTAAAATATATGAGGTGTATATCAATAACTTATATTTCAAATTATCAATGCTTTTATTGGCATTGATAGCAAAGTTCATAAAAATTGCAACGTTCAAATTAAACTATTAAAATAAAAAGCGATAGATAAAATTATTTTATTTTATCACTTAATAATTCAACTGATAATTTTATTTACTTACTTACTAGTAAATTGCTAAATTAAAATTTGAATGTACTGTTAAATTATACATTTTCATGCTTTTCCGTTAAATAATTATATAACGTTGATAAATTATGTAAGGATAAATATAATTAAAATTATTTTGTGAGCAATTGCTGTATGTAAATAATATAAGATAGAATATTTTAATAAAAATACTTTTCTTAGAAATATTTACAAGTAATAATTAATATTCTAAAATTTGAATTTAAAATAAAACAAAATAAATGCTTTTTGTTCTTTGTTTTTTTTCTTTGAAAATTTTTATTTTTTATAGATTTTTGGATGGAACGAGTTGAATTTATGAAAATTTTATTTAGCAAATACTAATTTTTAATTATTTCAAAAAAATAAAAAGTAGCTTTTTTGCTTTTTATTTTTTCAAGTAGATTTGGGTTAAGATTTTTTTTTGCTGATAATAATAATATAGCATAATATAATAATATAATAATAATAATAATAATAATAATAATAATATAGCATAATAAAGATATATAATATGTTTAGAAAAATAATCATATTGACTAATTTTTTCTAATAAATTATAATTGATGAATTGATGTATTTACAAATTACTATTTTAATAGTTAACCCTTAAATGTAGTACAATTCTTTTAAATATTTTCAAGTATTCTCTTGTCAAACTAAGTTTTTTTGCTGATTTCTTTAAACTGATCAATTTTGGAATAAATTTTGGTCAGTTTTTAAAAGAAAAGTGCTTTAGTTTGATAATTTCCCATACTTATTTAGTAGGAAGAAGAATTCAACAACTCTTGATTAAATAATATAATTAAAAATGTAATTGGAATTTTGCAATTCTCCTGCAATATCATTGATTTAAAACTGATAATTTGGAATTTCGAAAGACATTTTTGAAATTTAATTGGTAAGGCTAGAAATGTATATTTAAAATATCAGCTAAATTATGCATCGATGAAAACATTCATTTTAAATTCTGAATCTGAAATTATCACTAATGGGAAAAATGGAAAAACAACAAATTTTTTTTCTGCGAAAAAAATCTCTTTGTTTTTTTCCCAAAAGATTCGTTAAAAATGTGACAAATTCTGTCAATCAAAGAAATGGATTTTATATTTTATCCATATTTTGGTCGGTTTCTAGAATGTCTAAATGCGCTTTATGATCAACATATTTATATTTTGGGGAAATTTTGAAATTAATTAAAACATATTGTAATTAATGCTGGACTGGTTAAGGACCTAATTAATAATCTTATTATATTAATTGAGGTTAAATAGATAATCTGGCTGTTGTCATTTTCATACTAGCATAAATATTGCGAGATTTTTTACATTTATTAATTCTTAATTTAAATAGAACATGCTAGGAAATTCAATGTATGAAGAAAGAACCAAAAAAAAAAAACTGATTGTCTAATTCGATGGATATATCTTGACATTTTATTGTTTATTCGTTTATTTATTTACTTATTCATTTATACTTTCAAACAATGGTAGGGATGAGTAATAATAAAATGATTAATTTTGAAAAATTGTGGAATCAATAAATATATTTAAATCTCTCCAAGCACCATACTTTTCTTCTAGAAATAAAAAAATTTGCTTATTATTTATTAACATTGAATTGTTGAGAAATATAAAAAAATAATTTGATTATTAATTGTTATATGGAATAATTCATAAAAAGCAAAAATATGTAAAGTTCAATTTAAATTTTCCGAAAAAAATTAGAATTTTGAATGTTAAAAATTAATTTGACCTGAGCAATAGGATTGTTGAATACTCGTATCTCGTCAGCATTAGATTTTTCTAAGAAATCACAACTTCGTCCATAACGCTTATCCAATTGACAAATATCGTTGCTGAAAATAAAATTGAAAGAAATCAAAATTACGAAAAAATATATATAAAGAATAGATATTTTTTAAATTATAATAAGTAAATTTAATAATTTATTAAAAAGAAATACATTATCAGCTTTGTATTGAATATTCAAAATTATGCATAATATTAAAATATAAATTTATCTATTAAATTTTAGGACATTTTTCTTTTGATATTAACTTATCGAATTTCTTTTAACTTTGTTTTTCACATAAAATAAATCGTTATTGATTTTTATTTTAGTTTAATTTTAGAAAAATGAATAAAAGATAGGTAGAAAAAAAAGGGAAAGTATAATTCATAAGAACTTTTTTGAATTGATCAGCTTTTCTTGCCAATAATATTTCTTTTAATTAGAAAATTAATTTGAAATTGGTTTCTGATTATATATATCACAGAAGCACAGAAAGAACATGATAGGAATGAAGAAGGGAAGATGTTTTATTATAATATTTAAGAATTTTGTAATTAGAAATACATTAAAATTCTACGATAAAATTCTACAATAATATATCTTTTTCTAAAATTAGTTGCTGTAAAATGTTTGAAATATGAGATTCGCTGCAATGAAAATATGCAGAAATTTTTATAAAATTTGTCCGTGAAGTGTTAATGAAACAAAAAAGAGCATTTATTAATCAGTTTATAGTACATTTTTCAAACTGTTATTGTTAATTGCAAGGTTGCAAATTTAATTAATTGTTAATTTTTTTTCTTCAATAATTAGCAATTAAGTAATTTCGACACGGTATAGCTGATTTTCATGATAACAATGATGAACCGTAATAGCTTACAGTGTGGTAGTACGAAATAATAATTAATAAATTTAATCTGTTGGTAAATTATGTCTATAATTTTATGCAAGCTAATATATTTCTGCATGATTTGTAATTATTTTCAAATGTTAGAAATGTTTTAAGGAGCCTACATGGTACTATTCCGTGGTGATGAATTTGTTACCGTTGCACCTTTCCGAAGTGTTCGACCGTCCGGACCATATACTGGCATCGTTGATATCACCTGTTGCACCCTAGAATTCTTTGCTTCTTTCCCTGCTTTATTTTACATTTTTTTTTCCCGAATTATAAAAGCTAAAACATAAATTTGGTAATTTATAAGAAAAAAACTATCATGAAATTACGTCAGTGATACATGGTGATACAGTGATAGTTGTTTTAAGTAAGATTTATGAAAAATATGATTCTTTAATAGATCTATGACACGATGATAGCATGTAAAATATCTATTTTTTAATAAAAATATGCAGTATCATCTTTTTTATAATATTTTTCAGTTCTTATTGATTTAGTTGGTTAGGTTGATTTTTGTTATAATAATTAGCTAAAGTTTGGATTAATGCATGTTATATGTTTTGATATCAATTAAGGAAACAAAATAACGAACGATGATATAATCACTATTCTCGTGTTACGTGCAAAAAATTACGTATAAGAATATGTATATATTATCGTTTCAAACATTTATATGCTGAAAAATACGTGTTTCGTATAAAATTATGTAAATAAAAAATAAGGAAAGATAAAATGAAATGAAATGAATTATACATTAATAAATAATACGATTATTTCATTGAAGATTTAGAATTAAGGTTAGAGGTCAAAATTCCGAAAAGTTTAGATTTATTATCAGTCAAATTAATAAAATAAAAATAATTGCATAGACATATAATAAGATTTTATTTTAGCGAAATATTTGAATATATAATATTGTTATTAGAATTAAAGTTAAAGGTCAACAGCTGAAAAGAGTTAGAGTAGTAAGAAAAAAAAAAATTAGCAAATGCCAGATTGATCAAATTTTCGAATAAAAAATTCTCTCTTTTAGAAATTATATGTGATAAAAGATAGGAAGCTAATATTAATTATAAAAAATTTAATTGCTTTTATTTATTTTGAAATTATTCTTAACTTAATGTCAACATATTTATTTTTTTCATTTAGCAGAACTTCAGCAAAAAGATCATTTCTTTTTGGAAATTTCCCTTTTAGTTAAAGTTTTGAAATGTAAAAAGTAAAATTCTAATAATGAAAATTTTTAAATCAAATAACGAAATTTAACTAAATGTTTGTAATAAAATTAAAACAACTGAAATTTTAAGATCTCATATCAAATTTACATCATAAAACTGTTCATTAATACATCTGTTGAAAATAATCTGGTCAATATTGATAATTTATAAAACTATTATGATAAAAAACAGTGGTAGATGCAGGATGGAGAGTCCTGACTGATATTTGGCACTAGAGATCAAGCGTCTAGGACCAAGATGCGTGTCGAAAAGGAACCAGAATAGAATTGTCACCAGCATCTGACTGTATAATGATATATTAATGCATTACATAGGTCAAAGGGAATCACAATATATTAATTAGTGTGTTGAATACGTCATATTAACTATATTTTGAAATATTTATTAGCTTTAGTCAGAATATATTCTGCCATCTTGTAATAACTTCTAACTTTTTAGATAATAATTGAAGCAACAGCAGGTATTTTTAAAGATGGTTAGAAAAGGAAGATGAAGAAAGCAAACTAAATAATTTTTTAATTTCTAAATGAGAATCATAACGCAATTCATGAAAATTCGTTATTAAAATTTTCAATTGATTATATAAGTTCATTGAATTCAAAGAAAAAAAAATAAATCATAAATTTAAGAATTCAGAAAGTTTTATAAAGCTTAAATGAAAATGTTCATAATTATATGATATTTTATTGATTCATAGTATTGGTAATTAATAAAAGTTAACAGTAATAATTTATTTATTAGATCAAATGTAAAGACATAGAAAATAAACTGAAATAAGAAATAAACTTGAATTTATCAGCTTAAATTTTCATCTATTCATTGGATAATATCTTTAAGATTTACTTCAATTACTCATTTTGCTAACTAATAATAAAAATGAATGTTTGGAAAATTATCAATACAATGTTTAAAATGAACATAAAATAAATTAATAAATTCTGTGACAAATTTCAGCAAATAAATATTTTATTATTCTTTGATTGATATTTTTTATCAATCAAAGAATGATAAGTATTTTTTAAAAAAATGAAAGAATTTTTTTTTCGTTGGTATATATGCATATACAATATATATAGAAAAGCGGTAAAAATATTATACAGATGTGATATATAATTTCTGATATGATACTAGGCATTCAAAATAGATATATTTAAATCAATAATTTTTGTCTATTAAAATTTAATTTAAACAAAAGCTAAAAACAAGAATATAAATATTCCATCATTTAATACTAATTATATATAATATTTTCATCCTATGAAAGGCTAAAACGAAAAATAACAATTAAAATTTTAGAAAATTAACAGCTGCCATGGTATTATTTAAAACGAAACATCTATTTTGCAAATTTTTAAAAGAACAAATTAAATTTTGCAAAATTTAAAATGCAAATATTTTTAAAATTCCGCAATTTCTCGTTTAATTTATAAATTATTTCGACAATGCCTTGCATTTAATACAAAATAATCAGTTAGTTGAACTGTCTTTTTAAGTGATAATTTTTTTTTTCGAAATTTACGCCTAAGAATTATAACGCAATTTGTTTTTTTGCTTAATTAATAAAAAATGGGAAAAAAATCAAAAGCAATTTTTTAACGCTAATATAACAATTTTAAAATCAAAAATTAAAAAATTTAAGAATTTGTTCCTCTTCGCTGTTTAATTATATTGTTTCTTAATCCATCAATAGTATGATCTTTCAACATTGTGTAATCTTCAACCTGCAACTTTTTTTTTAATTATAATATTACAACTTTAAAAATTTACATTGTTGAAAGATAATACTATTGATTGATTTTATAATGATAAAACCAAATAGTGAAGAGAAATAAGTTTAATACGTGGGTTCATCTTTTTTTCTGATCAAATTTTTTTCAAATAGCTTAACTGAAAAGGATAGAGGACTGTTGAGGTTGATGGCTTTCATTCATAAAATTTTATTAAATTGGCTAAGAGAACGAAATAGTGTGCTAATTTTGAATGAGCAACAATTGAATTGTTAACAACTACGTTTGACTTGAAAATGACTTTTTTGCCTTTTTCTATTCTAAATAAAATGGAAGTTTGATCATTGAATTTAATTTTTACTATTAAAATTTGCTCCAAAAAGTTAAAACTCTGAAGAAAATCGGAAAGAGAAAACTTTTCTTTCAATTGGATATATTTTTTTTGAATTTAACATCCTTTGACTCTTTTTAAAAAAAAATCTGCAAACTAACTTTATAGAATTGAAACTGGATTAAACTTTACAGATGAGATAATAAGCGAAATAAAAAAAAAAATCGTTAAGTTTAAAAGTTTGAAAAGTTTGAAAGCTAACATTATGACTCACTTTCAATATCAATGCTTGCATATATGCTGCATAAGTTAATTTAATACTATTTTAAAATTACTGATTAATCCTGATAAAATTAATTATCAATAACTATTGTGTCTTCATCACTTTACAGGCATGTAAAAACAATTTATAGATGGAAATTTTAATAAATAGTAAAGAAAATATTAAGGTATTAAAGTTTGGAAATTTTTGACAAAAAACACTTGTATTTTGATATTTAATTTCATCAGGACTATTCAGTAATTCTAACTATTTATTAAAAAAAAGCTTCCTTTTTATAAATTGTAAGATTTTTTTCCTGCCTAGCTAATTTCTCTCTCAACTAGTTATTTTACTAATCGAAATTTTTTGCTGCAATAACCAGTTATTAAATGCTTCAAAATTAATCAGTGCTTTCAATTAAAGTTTTATTTCTTCCTTAGCAAAAAAAAAAAATGAAAAATGAAAAAATGAAAGGAAGAAGAAGACAACTTTACTTTTGTTTTTCATTAACTAAAATTATATTTATTTTATCGGCCTTTTCTTTACAAATATTCAAATAAAATTTAGATGGAAAGAGAAGAAAAGGGAAAAGAAAGAATTTATTTGTAATGTTTATCAAAAGTTTAGCCTATAATATTGTTTTTTGTTCATTCGTTCTTTGATCATTACATTGTTTTGGTGTAAAAGTTTCTGACAAAAAAGCGCATGAGAAAAAAGCTTTTGACAAAAAAAACTTCCGAATTAAATATTGTAATAAAAAAAAAGACTGATTTTAAAAAAGCACTATTTGAATGGCTTGTTATGCTTCAATATTACATAAAAGTTTTTTTCTTCCCTCAATACTTCTTAGATATAATCTTCTTTGAACCACTCATTTTGCCGATGATTTTTTAATCAAAAAATAAAATAAATAAAAAAGATTCCGTTTTGTTTTATATGAAATATATTAATTATTTAAACTCTATGTCATTAGCTAATTAATATTGTTCGATGTATATTTGCAATTTTAAATTTGCATAATTTATAAATTATACCCCATTTATGCATCTTCTCGTTTTAAATTATGCTCTAAAAAACTAAATAATTTGAATTATTCGGAATAAAATTAAATATACTAAACGGTTTCAAATAAATAAATTTTTACAATATTTGAATATATGCTTACAATCAACATGCACCATTATTTGAATATTTTGCATGCAAATCGCAGTTAATTTTTGACAATTCGAGAAAATTAAGAAAAAAATGAAAAGTGATTTTTGCACAAATGAGGGAAAAAAAACCAAATGAGGGAAATGGAATATTAAGAATTTTAAGAATGAAAAATTCCACAGCTGCTGGCAATTTTCAAATAATTTTAAAATTCAGTCTCATCCAATTACAATTTACAAATTTATGAGTTAAAAAATTTGAAATAATTTATTTTTATTCGATAAAATTTCTAGTTTTCAGATAAAATTTGATTAACTAGTTTTAATTTTAGCAATTTTGAGATCATTTGCTTCACATTTTTTCTATTACTTTTTAAAATTTTAACATTTTTATTCTTCTTTTTGTTTTTTATTTTTTTTGATAAATTATTATTTATTTTAAGTGAATGTTTACATCAAATAAAATTCATATATTTTTTATAAAGTAACACTTATATTTAGAACGATTATTCTAAGAAAAAGATAAAATGGAATATAATTATTCTATTTTTATTCTGATGTGATATCTGAAATAATCGATTAATAATTGTAAATATACAAATTGTCAATTATTTAAGAGCTTCGTGATACATGCAACATGATTGCATGCATGCATGCATGCATAATATGATAGGGATAAACACATCATTATCATAAGTATTGGTACCAAGTGGACTAATTAAAACATCATTATTATCAATATTAATATTAAATATCCCAAGTTTTAATAATAATTAAAAGTGTTAACTGAAATTCTTTCAAAATAATTTGATGATTGATAATATGATAAACGGAAAATTTGACCGAC
Source organism: Dirofilaria repens (assembly GCA_008729115.1). Classification (NCBI taxonomy): domain Eukaryota; kingdom Metazoa; phylum Nematoda; class Chromadorea; order Rhabditida; family Onchocercidae; genus Dirofilaria; species Dirofilaria repens. The sequence goes on from SNRZ01000147.1 coordinate 98,909, forward strand.
TAAACGAAAATTAGCTGACAAATAGACAAACATAAACATGAAGTAATGTTTAAAATTAACTACAAGAATCTCGAGGTTATTAGAGAAGCTTTTCATTCAATCAGTTTAATCGGGAGCAGAAAATTTGGCTGGTAAATAAGTGAAGACAGAACGAAGCGCTTAATAAATATGAACAGAAGAAAAGTTTCGTTAGTTACTAATCATATTCAATATAATTGCTTTTTTTTCTCTCATATTTTGAATTAATAAAGAGATAAGATATGTGAATAAGATATGTATGAAATAACATATGTATGAAAAAAGTGTACATAAATAAGATATATATGAAAAAATACAGAAACGTGGTAGGTAAATAAGATATGATTATGAAAGAAAGTTCTATCAGTAAGGTATGTATATATTTGAATATAATAATATATAGCTAAATATACTATATGGCCTATTTAAAATAAATTATTTTCTTGATATATTCGTTATTGTACAAATAAGAAAATGACAAGAAAACGGGAAGCATATTGTTGGAGCAAATTTAACAATTCATTTATAAATTGAAATAAAATAACGAAATGAAAAATAATTTAAAATCGATTGAACTCAAAATAAATATTTGAAATTTGGCAAATAGTCTTGAAAATATTATTATATTCCTCTCTTGTTTTCTTAGAATAAAAACATATTTCTTGACATTTTTAACGTAAACTTTCAGCATCGATTCAACTATGTATTCAAACATTGATCGACATATAAATGAATGAACCGAAGAGAATATTTTCTTTTTTTTGAAGATGGTTTGAAAAGAAGGATGATAAATGCTGCAAAAAGAGGAATTCATTACTTCTGCAGTATTTTTTTCTATCAACTGATAAGTTTGATAAATAGATAAATGATAGCATTTTGTTAGGTGACAAAAAATATGTAAACAAGAGGCAGAACAAAAGAAAAAATAAATTGGTTTAATAAAATCTGTTCTGAAAAAAATAAAAGAATTCGATATAAAAACTTCGCTTCTATTAATTTTAAGAAAAAAGGTTAAATTGAAAAAGAAAAAGAATTTGCATAAATTTGAAAAAAAAATTAGTTTATAATAATAGAAATAGAAAGTGTTAGAAATAGGATGAACGAAGAAATAAATTGATTTCATTTGCTTCAAAATTTGATCGAAATTGATCGAGAAATAAGCAAATAAAGCAATGACCAAGAACTTAAGCCAATTAATTTTAATTTTTTTAAAGTAAACAATTACAAATGAATTATTATGTTTTAGAAAATTCTATTCAGTGGAAAACATCTATTATCATTAGCGTAAATGAAAATAGATTATTAAAGGCTCAAAACTTGGTAAACATCGTATGCTTTTCGGGAGTATTGATTTATTTAGTTTTATAAAATAGTCTTTCGAGACTTGTTTCTTCTATTGGTCTAATTATATAATGAATTAATACCAAGAAATTAAAATCAAACTTTGCAAAATTTATGACAAATTTTATTCATATAAAATCATAAGTGGTTGATTAATAAAAATTTGAATTTGAGCACATTTTTGAGAATTTAATCAAAATAAAAAAGGAAAAAAAACGGTAATTAGAAAAGCTTGATAAATCCTGTCAATCAAAAATTACTGATATTGTTGTTAAAACGATAATATGAAAATGTAAAACAAAAGGAGAAGAAAAATGGATGACATAATTGGAAAGATTGAATTTTAAGTAAAAAGTTATAAGTTATAATACAATTTATCAGAAACATATGTTAATGGTTTTATGTGAAAACATTTCGTAATAATAAATAGGCAGATGAATTTCATTAGAAACAAATAAATAGATGTGATTCTCGAATTGTGTATTGGAATATCAGCAAATTTGAAAGACACTACTTACTATTTGTTCCTAAGCAACAGCATATCAATGTTTACAGATGATAATGAGATAATCAATCAGCTTAAAAAATTTAATAATTATCAACCTTTTAATGCAAATAATTTATTGAAATCAAAAAAATAGAAATCTCGAGAAGGAAAAAAAACTAGGAAAGAAGAGAGATATGAATAAGAATTGCTGCAATGTAAAATTCAAAAATAAAATGAACATTTTGAATTCTCTTAAATTCAAATAGTTTTTAATGAATTTTTGTAGAAAGAAACGAAAGATATTATATTCAACCGATTGAAAGTTTAAAATGGGATGAATGTTTTGAGATATGAATAATGATGCCATGATTTCTTGTGACATTTTCTCAAGAGTGCATGTCGTCTTTTTAAAATTGTCAACTTTGTTTGTAGTGAAGCGTTCAAACCTTCATTTTGGATGTTTTTTCGATCATAATAAATTTCCAATAGAATATTTTAAAAAATTTGCAATTAAACAATTTAAAATTTTAATTAGATTAATTGATGCTTGATTTGCCTGCCAAATATTCAGCAAATAATTTAGCTGAAAATAAAAAAAGAACCTTCGATAAAAGGAACATGGTGAAGCTGAAATCCTTGACAATGATGATGATAATGGCCGACTTTTAATCTCTGGATCTGCTGAAATTTCAATAAATATTCAAATTTTTGCACGGAAAATTATAATTAAATATTAAAATCGTTGTAGTTTCATTGAATCAATGATACTAAATACTAGAAGAAATAGTTAGATTTCGATTCTAATCAGAATTAAAAATTCTTTTAAAATGATAACAAAGAAAAGGAAAATAGAAATTCATAAATATTTTTATTTCTTTATTTTTTAAAAGTATATTTTTAAAAAATTGTTAAATAGATTACTGTAATCGATTTATCACATTTTAATCCATTAAATTAATTACATAACTAACAAAACAATAGCTAATCACTAAGAAGCAAGCATATTATTATTATTTCTTTCTTATTTAAATTCAATCAATTAAATTTAATTCCCGATATATCTTATCTCATTTAGTCAAATTAATTAATTATATAACTTACAATTAACAGCACAAAATCACTAAGTATAACAGATGGTGAATTGAAATATCGTAATGAATTTCTTGGAATCATTGTAGTACGAAGACTGTTTGATCCATGGATAAATGAGTGAACGGTTCCAATCTTTATCTTTTTGTGATGTTAACGATGATAATGATATGTGATGCATTTCCATCCAAAATAATTGATCAAAATTCAAAATGAAATTTTGCTTCAATTAAATAATATTAGAGTAAGAATAGTTGAATTGCTAAACAACTAACAACAGCTAACTGATTGGATTGAATTTTCATTCGATCTATGCGCAAAAAAAATTATAACTTAAATATAATGAAAATATTATTTCGAATAAAAAACACAATAAATTATTTTTATTATAACAAATTTATACTTATAATAAGCCTATTATAGCATAATATAATATAAGCAGTTTACTTTAGATTATAAATTCAGTATATATTAACATTAATGAAATTGATTGATGCAATTTTGCTTTCCTTACATCGTCAACTTTTTTTCCCTCTTAATTTAATTAATGAAATGATAGAATTAATGAGAGAGATTTTCTTCCTCATTGATTAAATCAATGGAAAATTTATTATTACACGGGAGTATTTAAGTATTTAATTTTTTCTTTGTAAATTAATATCGATTAATGTCGTAGGGAAATTGAAATTATGATCATATAATTAATGATATTTAATCCATAAAAATGTAATATATTCCAATTTAATTTATATTACTTTCGATAATTGCTATAATTTTTCTTTAATTTTTTTTATTTTATCTGTAATTATGGAAAATTTTATAATTTTTTCGATATCTGTAATTATAAATTATGGAAAATTTCCATCGAAATATATTTAAAACAAGAAATGATGCCTTGCACTTTGATCTTGCATCCTTCAGTGACATAATATTGAATAAATTTAATTTCAGCAACTGAACAAACATATTGAGAGATAATATGAAATTGAATTAATTTTTGATTTAATTTAATTTCTCGATTAAATAATTCATAATTATAATCTACAAAGTTAAAATAAAACGTAGAATAATGAAGTAGTATAGCAAATAGATTGTTTATCAAATGATCGCAAAATATCTTGAATTGTTCCACATCATTTATCAAATGACTTGAAAAAAAAATTTTTTTTCATTCCTTTTGCTTTCTTTTTTTTTAAATGAAAATTTAACCATTAATTCACTTCTGCTCGAAGGAAAGCTTAAATCTGTGGAAAATCCCAAAAAATTCTATTGTAATTATACTATCGACATTGATTTATTCCTTTAATTCAATATATATATACATTTATATACCATATATGTCAAATTAATTTTGAATATAAAATATGACAAAAATTCTTAAATTAAATAATAAATAAATAATTTACAAGGGTTTGAATTTGACACTTTCAGCAAATATCAAAATAATCAATCAATTGATGCGATAATTAAAGAAATTAATCGGCGATCTTAGAATAATAAGCCGAAAGATAATGATAAGACTAAGTTCAGCTATCATGATAGCATATCTCGTAAAATTAATAAAGAAAATTAATGATAACTTGCCAATAATTAAATTTCCTAAAAATTTATAATAATAATGCATTTCAAAAATTCTTATAATTATCATAATCAGTAAAATTTATTTTTTTTTTTGAAAAGTTCCACAATCAAAGTTTCACGATTTATTAACGTATAATCAAAATGATAGAATTTGTTTAAATGACAACGTATCAATTGATATTTTGCGTAATCACGAGTGAAATTAAATGGTTGAAGATTTGACTATTTAATTTCAAACTAGATATCAATAAAATTTTAGTTTAAAAATAGTTCTTATTAATTGAAATTTAAAAGAAGTTTTTAAGTTTATTGTTATATCTACTAATAAATAAATTAATATTTTAAAGCGAATAATTTTTCTATTCAACTGATTTGATATTTTAGCAAAAATTAATTGATAAAAAAAGTTAAAGATGGAGAATAATCGATGAGACGAAACGACGAGAACCGTTGATTAGTTTTTAAGCGAAACAAAACAAACGAATTGTGTAAATTAAAACGATTGAAATATATGTGTTACAACGAAGATTTGATGCAATAAATAATTCTGTTATTTATTTCATTAACACTTATAATCTGTCAATTACACAACAGCTTCCATAATGTTCATGATAAGTGATAATAATGGATGGTGATGATGACTTTGATAATGTTGACAAGGATGATGATGATTGATAAATAACAATCTAAAATATAAATGCTCCTTTTCATTTCTCCTGCAATATTTTGATAAAAAAAGCCGAAAGATTTTTATTTAATTTTTATATTTAATTTTTCCACATTTGTATAATTTTTCGTTTATATTTATACATTTATTCATATCTTTTCATTTCTAACTTCCATTTTTTTATCGCTTTATCTTTGGTCAGTTATTTTGTTTATTTTCTATTATAATTTATTGATACGAGAAATGATATATGTTTTTACAAATTTCCCTCAAGCTATAATTAAGTAATAGAATATTTATGATTAGTTTTAATTGTATTGAAAGGAATTTATTTATTGGGTAAATAAAATTTAATGAAAAAATAAAGTATCAATATTCAGATTCTATCTTATTCATTATATATCATAGTTAACATTTTGCTTGAAATATTTCTCGACCAGAATTTTTTGGTTAAAAATTTCTAATAATTAAAATTTTTCTAACAAAATGAAACGATGATGGATTATTTTTCATCTTAGTTTGCTTTGTTAACAAGTTTGCTAAGTTTAGCAAATATTTTAAAAAAAGAAATGAGTAATAGAATCTAATGTTGAGGCATACAAATTATTGATTTTTTCGTATTGATCTCTTTTTTAATTCTATCGAAGTTAATATTATCTGTTTTTGTTTATCAGCAGAAATAAAAAAAATACGATAAAAGTTGATAATTTAAGTATCTGGAAAATTAAACAGTAAAAACCAATTAAAAATTTATTCAGTAAAAATTCGTGTATAACATAGAATAAAACGAATGAAAAATGGAGAAATTAACGAATTTCCAACTAAATGCTAATTTTCTTTCTATTCAAAATTTGAGTCATTTCAAATTTAATCTTTTGGCGCTGAATTTTTATTTGTAAAATATTTGTTAGCAATTCTTTAATGCATAAAATAACAATCAAAAGTTTTTTGTTTCTCTTTGACTTTTCTGCTTTATTTTTTTTTTAATTTACACGAAAGTTTTTTTGAAGGAAGAAAAATGAGCGACTCAAAGTTAAGCTAATGATAAATGAAGGGATTTTCTTCCTTTTTTCCATTTTCTTAAAAAATTTAAAGAAAATTGCAAATTCTTAAAGGAAAACTAAAAGATTATTTTATTCATAAAAGAAATTATAAAAATGTAAAAATGATTTAATCCATTCTTTTACTTTTTTTTCAAAAATTATATGATTTTTTTTGTTAAAAAGATTTAAAATTCAAAATCTGTAAAAAAAGTAAGAAAAGAAATTTTGGAAAAAAAATCATTTATTACACGAATTTATTTTTGGCAAATGACAAAGAAAAATGCATTCTCTTAGATCTTTAATATAAATACTGAATGTTTTTTATCTCTGATTCAATCAGCGATCTTAAAGATATCATTCGATAACATTATAGTTGATAGTAATATTTTTGAATTGTTTTAAATATCTAATAAATAACAAATATCAAACAAGAAATTAAAAGGATAAGATAAAAAAGTAATGATTAGATCACAGTAACACTTCTTCATTAGCTTTTCTTCTTTTCTTTCATCACTCTAATCATCTTTTATCACTGTATTCATCACTGTTATAATTTGCGTAAATTAAATAAAAAATCAAATAGTGGAATGAAAAAGTATAAAGAAATCATAACGGTATTTCTTTATTTACTTTGTTTTTATCACTAGTAGTCCCGGTCATAATTATTATTATCTATATTAATGTTATAACACCATAAATGATGAGGTCATATTAACATTTTTTTTGCCTTACTTTTATCACTACTATTATCAATTATGATCATTACAATTCATATCAACATTATAAAATTATTTTCAGATTGCCACAACTTTATCTAAATCAATATTACAATATCATTTTCACATCTCTACAATATATCATTTTAATCACAATATATTATAATGAATATCATTGTTATTTGAAAAAAAACTGTCATAACTATAGTTTCTAAAAATTTTAGGCAACATTATTCAGGCAACGTTGGATTCACTCATATCTAAAACCAAAACTGTAAAATAAATATTTAAATGATAACGAATGAAAAGATAGCATTCAAAAAGTAATTAAAAATTAATTCATTTTTCTGCAAAAAAATTCATCTCCGAGATTTTGGAAAAATTTATAATTTATAACAGCACAGAAAGATGAAATATTCTGATTCAAACTTATTTTATTTTCTTTTTTTTCTCTGCAAATATCAAATTTTAAAATCATCCAAGTAATAAAAATATATATAAAAGAAGTTATGACTAAATGAAAGGAAAAATTTTTTTTGACTTCAACCGCAAAATTAGTTATATCCGGCCACAAAATGAAAATGCAGGAATAGTATCTGTTAGAATAAAATGAAAAGTTTCTATTGGAAAGTTTTTAAAGCTTCAGGAGCAAATAACTGCCTGTGGAAATTTCCCAGCCTATTTAATTATTTTGTGCAAGATGTATGGAATGAAAGTTGAGGAATGATTTTAAATATAATGAAATTAAATAAATTTTAACAGAACACATCTTAAGAAATTAATTTTCATAAAAAATGTTAAATAAAAAAATTTCATTTCAATTGTCAACCACTAGTCGTTGATAATTTTTCAGTGGAAGAATTTTGATTTGTTAGTAAAAAAAGTTACCAAATTCAATAATTTTATTGTAAATTCTTGAATATTTTCAAAAATTTCGACATTTTAGTTTTTTGAGATAGAATTTTATATTAATATATTCCTGTCATATATTAATAATTCAGTTTTTAGATATCAAATTAAATAGATGATAACAGCAAGAGGAAGTGAATAAATTTAAAATTGAAATCTGCATTAGAAAGGATAATTTTGATTCATTATGATTTAATTTAGAAAAAAAATCAAGTTGAATTTTTACATACTTCTGATATTTCAGAAATCAAAAACAGGAGTTATAAAAGCTAAAATGTTCATGCTTACAAGAAAAAATATATAAATATTAATTTTGAAGTTTTACAGCTTCAATGATAAAAATTAATTCATTTTTTGCAAGAAAAATTTTTTTGGGATCTAAAAATTTATAACTGCTTTTTCAAATATATTCAACAAACTTTTTTTTTTAAATGAAATTAAATTTGATTAACTAATCGAATTTAAAATGTGCCTAAAAAGTAATTCAAAAATTGCATAAAATTTCTTTAAAAAATATAGTAATTTTCGTTATCATTAAATCTAAGATTAAAATTTTTTATCCATATAAAATAGATTTCAGTGAAATATATTTTTAAATAATGCATGCATACTAAATATTGATAAGAAATCATAGATATCTTGTTATTTTCATCATTCTGATTATTAAATCTTATCAATCTCCATCGTTTCCTGTTTTCTTCGTACCATTTTTATTTTCTCTCAATTTATATTATAAAAATATGATTCTTTGTAAATCTTTTATTTAGCCCTTGAAAGAATAAATCTTTAAATATATTTAGAAAGATGATAATATTTGCTTAAAATTGCGCTTTTGTAATCTCTCGTTTTTTCATTTTCAATTTGGCTATTAAATTTCGATAATTTGCATCTAATTTGAAGTTTTGCCTCATGTTTATTTATGCATGAATTTTGTAAGCAATCTCGACAAAAGTTTAATTTCAGAATAAAACTTAGTATGATTATGCTAAATCTATCTCTTAAACAAAATGGCCATTTTATATTTAATCATTATGTCTATTTCAATAAAATATTATTTAAAATAAATATAAACAATAAATTGCGAAAAATTGTTTGTTGAAAAAAAGCAATAAATATATAATAATTATTTGCACCATTTAATTTTCTCGAAAACCTAATTTCGCTAAAATTTAATTCAAGCATTAATAGATCCATTGTTTGATATTAATAATTATATGATTGAGAATGAGAAAGATATAGAAAAATTAAGTATACACTAATTTTAATTTTTAATTTTTTTATTGAAAATATTTGCAATTATAGATTTAAAACTTCAACATTTTGCACCAAGTTTAAAGACAGTTGCGCTACAAATCATTGATGTCCTATATATAAATAATGCTTGACATCAAAGGAAGAAATTCTGCAGTCATTTTTTTAGCATAATTGATTATATTTTTTCTTCTTAAGATATGAAAGTTCTATAATTAGCTCAAGAATGGTCAAACTAAACGGTTGGGAAGAAAGATTAAGAATGATAAATGAGTATACTGCAGTGCATTTCATACTGTAAAAATAATCAGAGAGAAAATGAATGATAAACGAAATAAATTTATTGAAATGAATATCTCAGAAATTTGCAATAAAATAATAATTGCAACTATGGTTATTACTCTCATTAATGATATCAATATTTCAAGTAGACCATAAAATATCATAGATCATAGAAAGAAGGAAGTGAATAAAGAATGCTAGCAATGATAGATGATGTCTCAAAAAAAAAAGTCGTTTTGAAAATTATGAAAGGAGGAAAGAAGAGCGAAAATCAATTCTACATTCCAGCTTTTTCAAAAGATTGAAAATTGGATTTCATGAGAAAAGAAGAAAAAAAAACGGGAAAAATTAACTTCAATTTTTTTCACTGTCATTTTTAAACTCTACAAATTTAATAATATGATCAAATTACAAATATCAGTTGATTGTACACTAGACAAAGATATCAATTTATCATATCAAATGTTTTTTTACATTGTTTTTAAATTGTTTAAATAAAGAATAAAGAAAACAATTTTTATAAAATTTTGAGCAAACAATTTACCGGACATAAAAAATTAATATTTTAAAAAAGTTGCAATTTTTTACCAACTTTTAAATAGAAAATTTATTTTAAAAAAAGTACATGAAAAACTTTCTTGTTAGAAAACGGAAAAAACGAAAAAAAATTTATTAAATGAAAAGTTCTTTTTTCTATAACAAAATTAAATAAAAAGAAAATTTTATTTTACGAAAAAGTTATTTTCAAGGTAAAGAAATAAATGGAATCTGACAAAACCTATTAGTATTTGACATTATAAGCACAAGAAAATACAAAAAGCTTTTTAATAAAAACAAATAATTAATTTACTTAAAGAAAAGATTAATTTAATAAAAAATTTTTAGAAAAAGGGAGGAAAAAAAATTGGAAAAAATGTTTAAAAAATAAATTACAACGGAAAAAAACAAAAAAATTGTTTAGAAAAACGAAAAAACTTTTCTCAGTTAAATTTAAAAAAATGATGGATTATTTCAAGGAACATATTACCAAGGATGAGAGAATGAATGAATATTTTGAAGCATATATCGTAATCAATTCTTTCCACAAACTTTTAAATGATTGTACGAAATGGCTGCTTATCGAAAATGAGAATGTAGATGTAGAGGATGATAATGGTGATGATGATGTAAACTAATACTAAAAGATTTTGAAAGTTTAACAAGAAAGAAAATTTCAGCATAAAAAAAATTGCATTTAAGAAAAATATAGATGAGCGTTTGTACAAGTAAACAGGGGTGGAAATATAGTGATTAATTAGATTTAATAAGAATTAATTCCATACTAAATAACCGAAATGCAATTTTCATTTATTTTTAATTTTTAGTTTAATATTTTAATTTTTTTTATTGCTTTTATTCCTTTTTCGAAACTCTATTCTACTTTTTATATAATTTATATGCTACTGAAATGATTGTTGAACTCTAATAACTTGAAAGTTTTAATTCATAAATAATTTTTAAATGAAATATATATTTTTATTAGAGAACAAGGTATTCCAATCAATTTGCATAGGACAAAACTTATTTAAAATTAATTTTACTAAATTAAATAATATCAATTTTTCATTATAATGCAATATCAGATTTTATTAAAAACTTATAATGCATAATGCAGTGCTAAATATTAATAAATAAAGCACACTGATCATCGATCCAAACTATCGGAGTTTAATATTTATCAACGATTAGATCAGAAAAGAGAATAAATAAAATAAAAACTTGATAAATTAAGCCATTAATAAAATTTCCATTTGTAATTCGATCATTATCAAGGAAATTTGATTAAATTGAATTCTATGTATCATATATAGTATTAATTGATTTCTATTTCCATTGTTACCGGAATTGACGTACTGAAGGAATCATTTTGAGTAATTTGAGTTCTTGCATAATAGCTGTAAGAATTATTGATGAAATAAATATGCATTGGGAAAATATATGAAAATGAGTGCCGAATTTTAGATATACAGAAATATAAGTAAGCCATAAATAAATGCAAATTAAATATGCAAAAATAATTTGAGATAATGGGAGTAATTAAAAACAGTACATAATTAAATATTGCAATAATTAAATGGAAATTTTATTATCTTATTATTTTTGAAATGGAAGCATGAGAGAAAGAAGCTAAAATGAATAAAATATCGTCAAAGGATGGAAATATATCGATACGAAGTAAAAGGAATATTCGTAATTGTTCTCTCTTTTAAATTGAAAAAGGAAAATTTTTCATTAATTTTCTAATATTTTTTATTATGTGAATAATGGAAATTATTTCAACACCATTTCAATTTTCAATACTTTTGCAAATTATTTATTATAAAAAAATTTTCTCTTTTCCCACAATTTCTATTTAAAAATTGAAAATTTAATTTTTTTTGATTCATCATTTTCAATTGTATGAAATAAAAAAGTCCAATCATGTATTTTCAAGTAAATTTAGTTTAAAGTAATTAATATTTTTCGAATAATTTATTATTATCCACTTGAAAATATAACTGATATCGAATAGATGGCAAACTGTATAAATATATACTGCAAATGAAAATTGGGAATGAAATGAAGTAATGGGAAATGATTCACAAAATAACAGGAGAAATTGGTTAAAAAATATGCAAAGTATTTCTAGAAAATTAAAAAAATTGGTAATACCTTAGTTCACTCATTTTTTGCTTTTATGTAATAGCTATAGCCGAATTTAATGATGCATAATTTGTACTGAATTGTTAATTTTAATTTTAATGAATTAAAAAATATGTTCATCGAGTTATGACTTTAAGGTATTAATTTAATGCTCAAATTAAAAAATATAACTTAATAAGTAAATTATGATTTATAATAAAAATAGTCAAAAGGATGTTTAATTTTATAAATCGTTCGTAATAATATAATTTTATGTGATGAATTTGATTATAAAATGAAAAAGAAATAATTGATAGAAACTACTAAAAAATTATCCGAAATAACTGATATAAATTATCAAAAAAAAAGAAAAAATAAACCGATTTCCATTCAATAATTCCGGGAATTCCAATGATTAAAATGTATCATTCCGAATATGTAGATATATATTCTTCTCTTATAACGATATAATTTCGCCTTTATCATAATTTGGTATCAAATTTTTCCACTTACTTTATCTATCATATCAATAATGATATCATATTTCATCAGGACTACAAACATATATGAAACAGAAAAAACTTTTAATGATCGAATATCTATCCATGCACTATCTTTGTTGTTCAAACTATCGTAAACTAATTTCACATTTCAATTTGTAAACTAATTAATTATGGCATACCAAGTTTATTTTATCGTTTCAACTAAATCTCGATTATATGTAATACTTTAGTTTCTACATGATAAGAATTAATAAAATTTAATCATTTCTTCTGCATTCTTGTGATTCCTATGAGACAAACAATTTTTGTACATGTTGAAAATTGAAAAAATTGTGACTAGCAATGTAAAAAGTCTGATATCATATAATCGTTAGCCATCATGTCTTGATTTAAACACAAATGCCATACAATATAATACCATTAATCATTTTCATGCTTCCAAACTCAGTAATTTCTCATAATCAAATGGAATTCCTGAAAAATGGGTAAAGTCAGATATTTTGCTATTTTCAAAGAAAAAAGAAGACTGATCCCTTTTAAAGAAGAAAAGAAGAAAATGCGGTTATTCATTAAGTAATGCTTGTTCAAATTATTCAAGACATAAAAAATCTTATTTATTTTTCATCTATGCCATAATTATGCATATAATATTGTCATCACATACGCTAACCATCGAAATAAAACCCATATTTTGAAATGAGTAAAAGAAACAAAAAAAAAAACAAGTTATGATAATATACATTTAGCATAAGAATAACGTTTGATCCAAATTATTATAGCAAGCATTTTGAATTTAATGCAAAGCAAGAGAGATGGCAAAAGTGGAATTCACAATAGAAAAATAAATTATCGTAAGAAACGGTTTGGCATATAATTAATAAATTAATTATCATAAAAAAAAGAGAATCAGTTTCTGCCAGCAACAGGATATTGCAAATAAGCAACTGATAAGGCTCAGGTATCGAAGACATAATCAAAAAAAAAAAATTATCCTGTTACTTTGTTAAGAATCGAATAAGAATCATTCGTCGCATTATCATGCAGCGAAATCCATGATAATCAAAAACATACGATAAAAAATTCGTCCAAACCTTCTACAGCAACGAAGTAAACCAAGCTTGTCCCAAATTAAGCTTGAAAGAAGAAACTGTAAATGAAACTCACTTTTATATCGAAAATGAATTAATTTTGATGTCAATTTTTCAAACTATGTATATCTGTGATAATGATGAATAGAAAAAAAAACCCTCTTATTAAATAATTACTAATTTTGGAAATTAATGTACCGAAAAGGAATTCAGATCAATTATAATAAAAAGAGATATACATTAAAAAGAAAATCCTGAAATTATGAACTTGCACATATATATATGCAACAGCGGTAAAGAAAGAGCAAACAAGCTATGTTAACCCGATAAAAGAAAAAAAAAAGAACAAAGAAGAAATGAGCGATTAATGCATGAGCAATAAATGTTGAATGTATAAATTATTTCTCTCCTAAGAAAAATTTTTTTTTCTTCGGGAATTCCATAGAAAAATTTATTTAATATTTTACAAGCCATTAATGTAGTTGGCCTTAATGCAATTATTCTTGTCACAAGCAGTAAAGATCAATCATGTAACAAAATTCTTAATTTAGAAACTTTTAGAAGCTTCATATTCAATAAGAAAGTAAATACATGATCTGCATGCAAAAATAGGATTAATTAAGCGAGCGAACATGTATCGGCAAGATATATAACACAACTACATGGGACTGATTGATCGAGGATTTTGATAAAGCAAATATAATACTGCGCAAACGAGACATAAATATGAGAATATTCTTCAGGAGAACTATTCATATTACTTTTTTTTCCAAAAGTTAATTCAAAAAAAAATCATACATCTCACTGACTAATTAAGCTTTACATCAAAGATCAAAATAATTTCATTGAATAATAAATTTAGTAACTGAAATTTTAATCTTGAAAAATTAAAGTCGTTAACTCATGCAATAACCTCACGATCATCAGGACTTATATTATAATATATGCATGTAGGTTTATTATATAAACCATAAATGGTAAATGCAATATTGCAGGAGAGAACAACTGTAATGGATTGAAGATGAATATTTCGTCTTGCATGCTTGCAACTAAAAGAGAATAATTTTAAGGAAAATATAAATGATAGTATCAGATAACAGTTTACTTATGCTTCTATATGCAAATTATTCGAAGAAATAAGCTTTGAACTGCATATTTCTCGATCATTTGATGCCTACTTCATATTGAATAACTAGCTAATCAAATTCGAAAAACTTTGCATATCGAACATATATGAATGAAGATGCTTTAGATTAATAAGAGATTTTAAAATTAATTTTAGAAGAAATAACAATATATAAGCATAATAATAACTGCATCATTGGTAACAAATAAATAGCCAAAGTGCAAACAAATGAACAAGTATAAATTGTGTGTAAAAGTTGAAAATTAGCATTTTTTCTGATGGAAAACAAAAGGTCAAATAAAAAGAGAAGTCATTCGAAGGATTTTCATGTACTACTAAACTCGAGCATTATTGAAATTATTTTTTAAAAATCTGTATCTGATGAAACTATTTATCAATTCTTCTATTTTTATGTTTAATAGTTTCCATTTTAATCTATTTCTAAATGAATTTTTATGCCCTATCTTATAAATTTTAAATCATCACTTAATTTTTTTCCATCAAAGTACTGCCCAAAGTATATCTTTGGATTTAATATCTCCCTTTTCCAACCATTTAATTTATGCCTAATAAACTGGAAACATCTGCTACTCAAGCAACAACAACGACACTTTTTCATTTAGAAGAAATAATAGTGGCAATTATCATCAAATCATGTAATCATGAGCCTGATTTTAGTATAAAAGCACATATAGGTGTACAAATTGCCTTCGAAAAGCAATTAGCGTAATTTTGTTTACGATGACTTTTCTCAACAATACACACTGCGCTCATGAAAAGCAGATGCAAGCAGAATTTTATTCAACTATCAATTTCCAACTGAATACCGATCAATTCAGAAAGAAGTCGCACAGCTTGCTCTGCCGAAATCTGAAAAAAGAAAAGGATGAAACAATGAACTATTTGATTTTTAGGATGATACATCTCAGATATCAAAAAGAAATAGCTATGTACGACTAATTTAAAACCTTTCTTTTCTGTGTATCATTTAGGAGGTTAAATGGATCTAAATAAGGAAACCAAGAAACTGAATAAGTATTTGTAGAAATGTGAAAACAGATGAAATCGACGTAACATAAGTAAAGTAGATTTTTCGGTGTATGCTGTAAAACATACAAAAGCTGAGAGGTAACAATCCTTATTTCAATTTTTCAGATACGTTTAAATAAACATTGCAACAGGATAAAAATTTCAGTGGAAGCAAAAAATATATATCAGAAAACAAACTCTTCCTGGAATGGTCTGGGTGGAGGCATCACAGCATTCTGAATGATCTGGATTAGTACCAATATCACGTGCCAGATTCCATGACGCATCACGTGTATCCGTAGATTTTTCTTGAAGCGGAAAGACAGCCTGAACCAATACACTTAAGCAAAACAAAAACAATAATTATTTCTGGTAATTCTTCAAAACTAAGAAATTTGTATTGACAAATATAATTCGAATAATCGAAATCGAAATGATATCTGAATTTTCAGTCTATAGTGAAGAGATAATTTTATTTGGCAAAAGTAACTCTAACTTCAACAAAACGAGAGAAACTAACTGCATTCTGTATCGTATTCATATTCCAGCCCGCATCGCTATCATCTGGTGTATTGCTTGCACTTGATGGAACTTCATCAACAGGTTCACTGGGAGGTTGTGAAAAAGCTTGATGAGGTGCAAACGACGGTATTGAAGGTGCAATCATCAGTGGGTTTTGATGATAAGCAATGAAACCAGGTGCTGATGGGAAACCAGGGACAGGGCTGGGAGTTGCAGCGGCTGCGGTTTGGGACATCATTAAATAAGGGCCATTGGATACTGGAACCGACCAGGAGTTAGAATCAACTGGGACATTTGCATTTGCATGCTCATATTGATCAGCTGATCGAATGAATTGACCAAAAGCAAAAAAGGACTCTGAAAATTAATTTTTTCGAAAGAAATTCTACACTTAAGAAAAGATATCTCCAGTGTGACTATCTGTGAAAAAACTGATTTGATCTCAGTGTTTAGAATATCTATCCCGAAACGTTAACATGACTTCTTAAAATGAATAAGTAATTAGTATGACTTCTTAAAATGAGAAAGTATTTGCGAAGTTTTCATACAATGAAATGCTTTCTCCAAAATTTCAAAGAATGATAAAGATATTCACAAAAAATACAAAGACCTAACTTGAATTAAAAAGATAAGTCCTTCAAAGAAAAATAAATATTACATGTTAAATCTTCAGAAATTTTCAAAATAAATTATGAAATTTTTACCTGTCCATTACTATACCTCATCCATTCCGCGAGTGTATGAAAGCGATCTTCGTTCTTCGTACGAATAAGCATCGCATCTGTGAAATAACCCGTTTTGCACCATTTCTGCATTTCTACCGATGAATATGGACCTATAATTTGATAATAAATATTGACTCTGATAAATAATATAAATTTTTTTAAGTTGTCTCAAATTACATGAATATTATTTAAAAAAAAAAAAAAAATTTCATAAAAACTTACCATAAACACGACGATCTTCTCCTTGATAAAACCATTTTGGGATGTTTAGACCATCACGGTTTGGATCCATTCCCAAAAAAAAATAAATAAATATTAAAAAGAGTAGTCATTTTAATTCCGAATATTTTCAAACAAAATTCTTTGTGAATGTTGTTCAATAAGTAAACATCAAAAAGAAGAACGATCTTAACAATATTTATGCCATAATCGATTTATCGAAAGCCTAATTGAATTGCAACTAAAACGATTGGATGATCAAGTCATGAAACTATTTCATGAAGTTAAAATTCCACAAAGACATCACATTTTATAGTAGTTTTTCTCTTCTTTTCCAAATATCTTTTAAAATGTAAATAATTTTAATTCAGAAATAAGAAAAAATTTCGGAATTTGAATCGCTCAACTAATAAATAAAAAATTTTGTTTGCAAAATGAATCATATCAACTTTTCTTTCCTTGTTCCTTAAAATTCAGGAGTCTTATATTTATTCTGCAATAAACCTCAGTCAAAAAAAGTTGAAATATCATTAGAGGACTTTATTACTTCTAAAATAAATTAGAAATTAAATTCATTAAATTTTATTAAGTATGAAAATATTGTATGTTTAAAAGGTTTACCTCTTCTCTCCAAATCAAGTAGATACATTATCCGACAATGAATTTTGCTTAAAAAGAGATGTCAGCTATGGTGACAACTAATTTAATATTTGAAAAAAAATTGCAATGTTACTGAATACAAAATTAAAATTACAAAATTAACAGGTCTTCTCCAAATAGAATAGTGACTCAAATATGTGATTTTTTTTTTACCAAAACCATCATTTTTCCAGTGAAAAGATCATCATAATAAGTGAAAGAATTCACGCTTCTCATTTTATCATAGAATAGCAAAGTCTCAGAGAATGTAAAAAATTTTGCAGATCAATAATGAATGATGAGTGGATCAATGGTAGGATGAAAATGCTGATGTATTTCGGATACATTGATCGAAAGAGGATAAGCACAAGAGTGAAAGGAAGAGATAACACATTTTTTGATGCGAATAAATATATCATTATAGATGTTGTTCTTAATTTTGATATTTATTAAATGAGAAAAATTAAATAAAATATGTAAAATTTTCAACCGTCAATCTTTCTAATATAAATTTTTCTGGAAAGAGAGAGAGAGAGGAGAGGAAGAAAGATGAGAAAGAAGGACAGACGAAAGAGAAAAAGGGAGAAAGAAATTATTGATGAAGAAATAACATACGAGATTCCTTGTTGATAAAAGTTCAAAAAAAGAAGAAATGGAAAACGATTAGCACAAAGATTTAAACTAAAATAACTCTGTGAAATATTATCACTATTCCTTGTACTTCAGTCCTTCTCCATCCTCCTCCTTCACTCCCGAGCCAAAACACTGTTCAAAAAAAATGACCACAACTTTCTACCTTTATCATTCCTTCTTAAAGTAAATAAGGGTATCTATTTCAGAGGAAAGCAGATTACTACCAGAGATAATTTTCTCGACCTATTTTTCTTAATCATTACAGCCTAAAACGTCACCTATAACAAAAATTCAAATATGGAATTCTCTCATCATTATTAAAATTAGTGTGACAAGTAATACCTTAGTATATCAATGTACTTTCTCAATTCGATGAGAATATTGTAGGGATTGCTGCAAGCACTAGATAATCTAGCAATTATTACACTAAAATTTGCAGATATCACAATTTTGCAAATTTCGTAATTTTGCAATTAGTATCACCATGCAATAATCTGCAATCAGGTAACTTCAGTAACTTCAATTCATGGAAATAGAATTAGGAAGTGAAATGTGAGAATATGGCATGTCAATGAACATAAACTACACCGATTCGCTAATGAGCAATTGATTGCATCGTCAAATTAAAAAAAAAAAAAAAAAAAAGAAAAAAAAAACCCAAATTGCTTGCAATTTCCGAGAAAATCCATGATATTCGAATAACTTTCGAAACATTTATGGCATTGAAACCTAAAGCTATATATATATATATATTAATGACATTTCAGTCCAAAGTTTCTACCAACTAATTTTGTCATATTTCACATCAATCTCAAGACACTACTTCTGTTAATTATTACTTCGCAGAGTTCCAGTGTTTCAAGTATTTATCACTCCGTTTAATTCATTTTCTTTCTTTATTTTGGTAGCAACCGCGATTTGTTTGATAGGACTTGTTCTGCTAGGCCTCGAATTGATGGAATATCATGAATAATGAATAGAAGGAAGAAAAAACACGGAGAGACACCGCAACAACATTAACAACGTTAAACAACAAATACATATCAATACATCAACAACACAACATCATTTGCACAAAAATCGGCAGAAATGAAATGATGCGGTCGACGTTGTGCAAATTTTTCACTCCTTTTTGCAGCGTCGGAGAGTGGGTGGTCGCATAATAATATGGGATTAATTTGGAATTTTTCTTTTTCTTTAACGATTTCATCAACATAATACGATAAAATTAGATATATTTTGAGGAGCAAATGATTGTTAGAAATCTAAGAATGAATATAATGCATTGTATTCGGGAAAAAGGCAATGAGTAATAAAAGTTAGAATAAAATAGGATATATTGTATTTGGATAGAAAGTAAAGATTGATAAGAATAAATGTAATATTGTAATTTTAACCATTTGTATTTTGCTTTATTTTCATTTTTTTTTTTTGTACGATGCTATATTTGAAATAGAGTAAGGTCTAGTATTATATTTTGTATCATTTTTGTTTTGCAGATGGCTAATCTCGATATATCAGGTTCATTATCAACTACTGGAACAGCTCATCGTCATCCTGTAAATGGTCGTGATGAACGCCCAATGTTTGTCATTTTTCTTATACTGTCTTTTATGCGTTTTTCTCTAGATACGGAGATATCCTTATTCGTAACATTTCATTTTTTATCTTTTTTTTTTTTTTTTTTGTTACCTATTTGTGGACAAATGATGAAATATTAACAAATAAAGTTTAATTAATAAAATGATTTGCTTTTGCTAATTGTTCCGCTTCATATATCTTAATTTGCAGAAAAACTGATTTCCTTTGTCGCGTTAAATACAGCAATGCATTACCAGATATTCCCTTTGATACGAAATTTCTGGCATGTCCATTTGTTTCCTTAAGCAGGTTAGTTTGAAATTAAACGTCGAACTCAGCACATATAATTATAAGTAATGAATTATTTCTTTTTACTTAGATTAATTTTTCTTACAATTTCGTATGTCTCTCATATTTAACGTATTCTTCATTTTATTTATTTGTTTCTTTTTTCGCAGTACTTGTTGATTTAGCAAAAGAAAAATGGAAATTCTTCTTATATGTAATAAACTTGATAGAAAAGAAGTATCTTTATTGTTAGAAGATTAATAATGATTTTTGTCTTTTTACATACATTTTTTTCAGATTTACTGATTACAAATCATCTAGTTTGGAAAAAAATTTTAAATTCGAATTACTCTGTGAACCTGATTGTGGCGTTAATATTGATCTTATTAATCCAGAAACGTATTATGTTGATCCAGATATTCCTAAAAAAGTATATACATTTCGTGCTTTTTGACGATGTCTGATAACACTTAGTATAATTGAAATTAGAATGAAGATGAATCATATACGGATATTCTTAAATTGGACATTTATAATGCACATATTTAAGCTCGGACTATGCATGAATATTAATTAGATACATACTCCTAATTTTAATATATAAGCGTTGAAAATCATTGTTGAGTCCTTGTTATTTTAGTTTAGAATTTGTGATCAAAAGAAGAATTTTGAAAATCTAGAGATCAAAAGAAGAATGAAAAAAAAATTATTTTATGATCTGTAATCTTAAAAGCTTTCTCTTGTAGCATCATCCCATTGATCTTGAACTTCTCGAAGATGAGCAAGCAAATCCTCAGAATTTACGCAGGTTTGCATATTGTTTGTTTTTGCTTATAATTGAGAAAAACACATATTTTCTCTTTTAAGATCTTTGCAACATAGCAAAATGGTACCATGGATGAGGAAAACAGAATATATCAGTTCAGAATTTACCAGATTTGGCGTATCAGCTGAAAGACAAGAAACTAGAGTTAGTTACTTTTTACACCATTTTGTAAGATGTCATTGTTTATCAATTATTTAAATTTCATATAATACCTTTCATGAATTCTCTTTCTTATTTTCTTTATTGTTTTTTCACTCATTGTTTCTACTATTCATATCATACCGTTGATTTTGCTTGATCGCAAGGTTAGATCGAGAAAGAAGCATGAATGAATTATTTAACTTGCTTTGTTTTCTTTCAAATTGCATCTGTGGAATTGATTTTGTTATAAATTAATAACTATAAAATCCTGCCAGCAAAAAGGGTAGGTATCTTAAATAAATATCTAAACAAATTTTTAGATTGGCTATAGCACAAGAAAGAAATTCCAGACGGATGTACTGTATAGAGATCGTGCATCACAGATTGCAGCCAATTAACAAGACATTTGATGATGTAAGTATATTTCGCCTAAATATAGATATTTTCAAGAAAATTGGTTAAGTTTTACCAGTAAATAATTCACCTTGTCCAGTATTTCTAAATATCGACAGTTAAAGTTTAATTTTATGCAAGAGAAAAAGTGTTATTGCAGAATATTTTCAGGCATCAAAACCAGCTATACATCATCCAACAAAGAAAGATGTAACAGCCGTTGAAGAGTTTCCACTTTTACCAGATTTCGATGTAGGTTTTGCCATTACAGCAAAAAGCTGAAGATTTCTGAAGCAATTGTGAACTTTACTGTTGGTCTGTTTATGTGAAAACATTCATTAGCATTATAATATGAGGAATACTTGGTTATTTGAGTGATATAATGATTCATGATTCATGTTACGTATTTTTAGACATATAAGTACTCATTTTGCTTGATGAATTAAAATGAAAAATGATAAGTGGCAATATGATTCAAAAGTCTTCGTGAATTTTGAAATAAACTGTTTTCAGAACTGGATGCATCCCTTTGCACTGGTAGTTTTTGATGGTGACCCAATACCACAAAATGATAAAGTTGATGCACAAACACTAATGCCGCAGGCACTAATACGGTATTTTTTTTTTGAGATTTTTCTGATTTTCATTATATGTCACGTAGTTGTTGTCTTAAGTAGATTTCTTTGAAGAAAATTTTCTGATTAAATTTACAGGTGTTAAATAAACTTCAGATGTGTTTCTTATTTCCATTCAATTACCAATTTCAAGTTCATAATTGCTAGACATTGTTGATATTTTTTTTCTCATATGAAATTCGATTTGCTTTGGTTTATCAAGTGGCTACTAAATGTCAAAACGTTTTTCGATCTGGGATTTCCAACTCAAAATTAACGAAGAAATTTTTTTTACATGATTCTTAGAAAAAGCCAAGTATTTGGGACTGACAGTGATTATTGGATGAAATAAGATTAATGGTAATCACCTCTAAAATTATTCATGTGAAAAATATTTAATAAAATTAAATGCAGTTATTTTCAGTGGTATGATGGATGAAGAAGGGGAACAATTTGTTACATACTTCTTGCCTTCTAAAGAAACTTTGGACAAACGTCTGAAGGATGCGGAAGAAGGTCTTGAATTCGATTCTGACTATGTGTAAGTTGGAAATTTATGTATAAGTTGCGTTATAGGAAATAAAGATTTGTAATTCATCTATAAAAATACAAATTTACTTGAAAATTTTTTTTAAAAATTGGCATAGTTTATTGTTCATGTCTCTTCTTTCAAAAGAATGACTATTTTTAGTATGCAAGTTACTATGGAAACTGTAGACTGCACTAGAAATTATAATGCTTTTGATAAGTTAAATCAAAATTTTGCAAGTAAATTTTAGTGAATATGATCCCACTGTGAAATTCGTGTTTATCTCTTTGAATGACGTAATTTTCAGGTATGAGTATCAATCAGTTCGGGATTATAACTGGTTGGTAAGAAATAAATCAACGAAAGGGTATGAACAGGATAATTTCTTATTTACAATTCGTGATGGTGCTGTTTATTATAATGAATTGGAAACAAAGGTTTCATTAAATCGACGGAAAACCAAACGAATACGGGTTAGATCTCGATTTGTGCAAGTATTTCATGAAATGATTATATATGGAGAAGGAAAAAAATATAGAGAAAAAAATTAAACTTTTTATTATTCATGCAGTTGATGATAAAAATATGATTTAGATTACTAGGAATTTTCTGCTGCATATCTTCTGATGTTAACAATACGTGTATTGATTTCTCGAAAAAGCTTACGTTGATTATTAAAAATTTCATTTATTTCAATTGTTAATTAAGCATTTAATAGTTTAGCGAATGTTTTCTTGTCTTGTTTGAAACTTTTAAAGTTGTTGTTATTCTCGACATTAGCTTACTTCCTATGTGAGATTACCAGGAGCATGAAATGAAGAAAGTTAATTGGAATGAAATTGAAAAATATATTTGAAAATGAAGTTTTCAATAGGTAACAAATGAATTGTTTGTGATTAGAAATATTGTCAGAGTATTTTTTTTGTCGCTTTCAGTTTAGTTTTTTAATTAGAATTTCAGCAAGAAACAAAATTGATGGTACGAAATCGTGTATACGACGATAATGAACTTGCTGCACAGGTAATGCAGCAATATTTTTTTTCAGGGTTTTTTTTGGATTTTTGATTAAAAATGAAATTATTAGCTAAGATGTATTGTTAATTTTATCGGTAATCGTCATGAACATTACTAAATGTCCTTCATGAAAAAACAATGGTTATTCATTGAACTTCAAGAAGGTATTTAAAGTGCATAATAGAATTAAAAGATCGTAAAATAATGTAAAATAGAAGAACTTGACATGGTTTTTATTCGATCTCAGTATTATTAAAGAGTCTGTTTTACTTCTTTGCACCAGTTTTTCAGATGCTGATATTGATTCATTTTTTTTATGACCTTGAAAAATTGTTGTTACTATAGTCATTTTGTCATTAATATTCAGCATAACACCGATTCTTTGTTAAATAATAGAGGGATTTGTTAATTGTTGATTTTTCTCTTAATTAATTTCAGCAAGAACGATTAAACAATTTATTGCATCCGTACGATGAAAAAGACGACGAAGGTAATTTTTGTTACATTTTTGTTTTTTTAAATCATATCTTCATATATATTTTATTATATTGTGATATTTTTTAAAGTTCGCATATATCCGATTAACTTTCACATTATCTGAAACATCTTGTTATTCATATCTCTTCTATATTCCTTTCTTATCATTCATATTTCATCTAATATTTACCTTTATTTATATTCGAGGTTATTTCTTGAGTTATTAATTATTATATCTGTAAACCTTCTGAAGTGCCATTTATCATTTGATAATATATTGCGGTCCGATAGTATGTTATGATCAGTTAACTGTTTTGCACATATATGATTGCATGCATAGAACTACAAGCATAACTGTAAGAGCAGATGTCGTGCGATACTTATTTATATCCTATATTTTACTTATAATAGTGCAATATCTATTTTATCCACTTTAGAAAACTTCGCATACTTATCAGTAATATCTGCTGAGAAATTTTGAATATATTTTCGACTGACTGACTGTGTTTATTGTCAAAAGATAGACAAAAACTAAAGAGATAATCTTGTAAACATTTTCACATGAGACCAGAAAATGTTTACGCGAATAGATAAATTATATGCTATTTGATTAGCACTTTTATAAACATTATAGAACAATTTGCAACAATTTCTAAAAATAGCTAGAGTGTTGAATAAACAACTTAAAGTACAAGCAAGCACCTAAAATAACCGATCTTTAAGATAATTGAATGCTTTGATTGAAACCGCAAAATTTAAAAATGTCAGAAGTTTCTGATATTTTAACCATATAGGTCAATTTTAATATGTTTACGAGTAATTTCTTATGTTTTTTGAAGATTAATTTGCAGCATGATATTAATTAGGTATGTTATAGAGAAAAGATCTAGTAAATGGCTTTATATTGTAAATTAAATTATTCATAATTTTGTTAATTTTTCTTTTTAAATTGTTTGATATGGAATATTGATATAGCATGCTGTCATTATTATTAAAATAAATTAAATTTGAAATAACTGGCATTTAATATTCAGAAAAAAGTATTTCTAAGATTTCAACAATCAATTATACCTATGATATCATAGTTGAAATAGCCCCCTTTGTCTTGCTTTAAATTTCGAATTCATTCTTGTGTCAGTCAGCATTGCTATCATCACAATACGTTTATTTGTTTGTTGACTAGGAAGATTTGCTTACTCTGCTTTTGTCTATTAACTTATTCATATTGAAAATTCTTATTGTCCCTCTGCTAATCATATATAATATTATGAAATGAGGTTGCATGCTGTTAAATAAGATTGCATGCTGTGATTTCAATAAGCAGAACAAATTTCAATAAATTTACAAAGAAGGAATGAAAAGAAACGATTAAAGTTAAAAGAGATAGGAAATCTCTTTCTTTCTCTTTCTCTGCCTGTTCATAAATTATTCCAAAATTTAGTAAGTTCTATTCTGCTTGCAATATTTTCATGTTGAAAGCTTCACTTCACATACTCTAATAGAATTAATTAAGTTGTAAATAATTAAATGTTTGCACTTTCCATTTGAATTAAGGTGAAATAAAAGATTCCTATTTTATTCCATTCTCATGTATTCTATTCTACTATTATTAAAGGTAACTAGAAGAGAAGATGATTGTAATAGGAGAGGAGAGAAATTTGCGATAGTCTTTGAAATATGAGATGGAAAGAATCGATTTGATAACTCCTTTACAGATTGATTATCTATTGTATTTATTCAGTAAACATAATAGCATACCTATGTGTGACATCTGCTAATTGTGCTTGAAGCTTACTTTATCCAAATATTATTATTATTCCATTTGAAATGTATATATGTAAATATTATGTCGGAGAAAATAAGATAAACAAAGGTAAAGAGTGGAAATAAAAATAACAATATCATTTCTTTTTTCTGTGTTATTGATCTGACAAACATATTTTTTTTTAAATATTAAATTATCAGTAACTTAAACAAAATCCAAAATATAAAATATGTAGTTGAGATATTTATATAACTTTGCAAAGTTTTTGAATAATGCAAATTTGGTTTTGAGGATCTGAGCAAGTTTCAAGTGAAGGAAGTGAACGAAGTCATGAGGAAGGAGCAATTGAAGATGAAGTAGTGAAAAAAGATGATGATGATAATGATGAGAATGAATCAGATGATGGAATATCGAGAGGTTTGATCTTTTTTCGATTTATCATTCATTATGTTTGATTTAAAAAGATAGTGTTTGATAGATATAATATTGCTCCTATCCGGACTAAAGCAACATTGACACAACTGTTCAGCATTAAATGCCACTATCGTCTATTTGAAACATGCTACATTAAAATTGACAATTTTGGTGATTTTTTATTTTCAAAAAATTATAATGCATTTTTAGATGTGAAAGTTAATAATGCAAGTAGCGGTGAAGATGAAAAAGAGGAAGATTCAGCATCAGGAAGTACAGAAAGTGATGATAACAATAATAATGATGATGATGATGATGCAGGCGACGATATGCATGATAATAATATGCTTGGAAGCGATGCTAACGAGAATAATGATGATAATGAAGTTTCCGGAAAAAGTGATTCTACTAGTGGGGATGATAATGAGGATGATAATGGTGGAGGAAATGATGATGATGATAATGATAATAACAATGATGATGGTGATGATAATGATGACGATGATGATGATGATTAGACTTGATGTTAATTATTTCTTATTATTTGTTTTCTTATATCTCTTGATCGTTTATTGAATTTATTTATATGTTTCAGAATTAGTGCTAAAAATGAGAAATTGGGGAATTATGCTTTCTTCTTTCTCTTAGGATCGATCCTCTTGATTTTTTTTCATCGAATTTGTTGTAATATATCTTTGGGAGGAACTGTTCGTTGACATTTGGATTTCTTTTAGTTTTGTTGCTATTATAAAAGGCAGTTTCTGTATAATAAATTTTTATAAGATTTAATCTTCAATTTTCAAATGAATAAACAAGTATTTAAAATTTAGCTTAATTTGAACTGTGATTGGTTTTAATTTGAACTGTGATTGGTTATAAAAACTGATTTTTTCGCGTATTATTTGTTTTCAAAATGCAAGATTTGCTTATCATTCACTTCTGCAAATGAATATCAATAAGTTATTATTGCAGATTTTTAAATTTGGTTCATTTGAGAATTTTGCATCATTTTAAAGTCATTATAAATTTGTCGACATTTCGAAATTCCAGTTTTCGAATTTTGTCAATAAAGATTGCAAAATCTGCCTGGTGCTAAATGCCCACATATTTTAAGTAAATAATTTGTAATTTCGAAACTTTGTTCATTAGCTAAAGCTATCTTGCACCACCTGGCAAACTTATAAAGTTTAGGAGATTACGAGCTAAATTTTAGCTATGTTATTGGGGTTTTTCCTTTCATCTTTGAAAAGTTCGTTATTTTGTAAAAATTTTTAAATCGATGTTATTCCTATCATATTACCTTTAAGCGGCTAGATGAATTTTCTAATAATCATTTTGATATCATTATTAATAAATCAATCTATAATCTAATTTATAAACATTTCTAATGATATAATTAGTTAGATATACCATAGTTATATATGTATATGTATGTGTTATATTATTCAAATATTTCTACTTATTTCTTTATCAGATCGATTAGCGAAAAATTTGTATGTATATAAAATTAAAAAATTTTGGTTTTCCGTCATTAAATTCTTTTGATGAAAACAGTAAAAAAGAAAAAAAATTCCGACTTAAATTGAGCACAACAAGCTTTTAAATGTTAATTTATTTTCCAGGTGAATTATTTTAATTTAGTGTCAACTCCATACATAATTTTGAAATTTCTTCCAATAGTTTCAAATTAATCGTAACTGATATAATAAAATTAATATAATTATTACGGCACAATTTGTTTCAGTGTTCCGGTTGTTTGCCAACACTTCTATGACGAAAGTATTGCTTTTTTTTATAAAGAAAATTGTTTAAATATATAACAACAAATTATACTAATTGATAAATCATACTAATTTAAATAAATTATAATAACAAAGAATATAGGTGGTAATTTTTAAATGAGTTACAACCTATATTTGTACTTAATGTTCCTATCTGTGTTTAAATAATTAATTGCTTAAATTAATGACGTCTAATCATTATCTTTATTTTTAGATACCTTTATGATTAGTTATATATTTTCTGTACTACTGTTTATCAATTATTTTTTTTAAATTCAAACAACATTATTTAGGCTAATCAGTTATTTTTATAAGTCACTAAAAATTTGTTTGCTTTTATAAATAGTAAACATTAATTATTAGTAACGAAAGTAATTAAAAAGAAATGAACGGGTAATAATGAGAGTTATAAAATTAATAATAAGCAAATGATAATGATAATTATAAGTCTGTAAAATACATTTAGTTTATTATTAATTATATGATGAATTTTGTTGTATAAAAATTTTGACCATGCAAATTAAAATCCGAAAAAATGCAGTATTTAAGAAGATAATATTCAAAATTATGTCGTATTCTTTCATCGATAGATTTATTTTTATACTACCTTTATTACCTGATTATCTCTATATTGCTTTATTCATTATTTATTTATTTATTTATTTGTCTTTTTCATTTGCTTATTCATTATGCCATTTCTTTTCAATACTGAATAATAATAATTATTATTATTAAAAGATAATTAAAAGAAAAATATATTAAAAGATAAAAGATAAATGTATTAAAAGATATTATTAAGAGATAAAAATAATGATGAGATTATTATTGTATTTTTTTAAATTTAATGTACCATTAATTACTTTTATTTTTCCATTCTTTCCAATCGAATTTTTTTTAAATTTCATTTCTGTTGACAATATTTGATCAGTGATTTCGGAAAAGGATAAATTGCATGGATGGATAAATGATGACAGGTGTGTGTACATATATATCGGACTGAAATGATGCATACATAACGCCTGAATTGAAATAACAACAATAATGCAATTATTTCCAACTCATAAGTTCAAATCTATCCGTGTGTTAAGTTGTCATTTGTCACCTATCCGTCGATCTGCTTATTTTGTCTACTCTCTATTATTTAACCTTCAAAATGAGGTCACTGACCAAGTAATTATCAGGTAAATTTCTCATTTTAATATCATATCCTCATTTTTTTCGATCTTTCCTCTTCCCCCTCTCATCTCCCCTTCAAATGATATGATAATTTTTACTTGTATCAAATTAATCTGATATTTATATCAAGAATATTGTTGCGAAATGAATAAAATTGATAGGTTTTTTTCTTTCTTGCAATTATTTGCAAAAGATAAAAAGTTAATCATAGTTTGCGTCAAATTTATCATTTTTGAAATTTCTTCTTTTAATCTTTGTATTAAATAAATCGATCTTTTTGAAGATCAAAATTGTCATTTATTGATTAAATTGAAAAGCAAATATAGGGTCATTTTGCAACTTATTTGAAACAAATTTAAGATAGAATAAAACTGTGCATAAATTTTTATTAAATTCTTCAAACTTTTTCCTCCCATTAATTTCATTAAATTCCTAGTCTATTAATTACTTTAATCATACCCAAATTGTCCATAATTGTTTGATTTCACTATTAAAGATTTTGAAAACAGTTTGATATTTAAAATTTTAATTCAATTTTTTAAATCAATTTTCAATTATAATAATTTCAAGGAAATTTTTATCACATTAGTAATTTGAACTAATTGTATGTTTTTTATCTTGTTAAATTACTAGAACAAATTTGCTAACAATAATTCACTAACAACAAGAAAAGATATATCGTTAAAATCGATCTAGATAAATTTAAACCGGACGAATCAATATTATTCATTATCTATTGATGTTTGATGCAACTAAAGATTTCTATTAATTTTATTAAAAAAAAGGAAGCAATCGAGGATTAATTAAAAATATTAGTAAATATTAGCATACCTGAAATGAATTAAATGAATTCATTTGGTTGTCATGGCATTTTCTGGATTCTAAATATTGAATTGTTAGAAGGGCTACTACTACTACCATATATATATAGATGTATACATACATATATATTATTATTATTAGTTATTAGCTTCATCAGTTTATCAGAATATTTCATTACCTCATCTCATCATTTATTTTATCAAATTTAGCAAATTTTCTTGCTCAAACGTCTAAGAATTCAATCAAACAAATTACATTATTTAAATAAATTTTTGAATTACAGTTTTCCTTTAATTACTACCTATGAAATTGTTTGTTAAATAAATAAAGAAAACAAGAAATTTTAAGCTAATTACAAAAGAATTCTTTTGTATTAAACACAGCAACAACAAAAATTATTTAAAGAAAAAAAAGGAAAATTATTGCTCGTATATGTTTAATATTGCTCCATCAATAATTAAATTTCAGTAACGATCACTGATTTTTTTTTATCAATAAGCACATTTTGTTTGCTTATTGTTAATAGAAAAATGAACTTATTTATTGCTTATTTTTGATAATCATTTATTAATCGTTTGATGTTGCTATTACTAATAATTAAATTTCAAGGTCAATAATTGATGGTTTTTTTTATCAATAAGCGCGTTTTATTATGTTAATAAAAAAATGAGCGCGTTTACATTTTTGATAATCATTGATCATTGTGATTATTTTGTGCTGATACGTTTCCATTAACTGCTATTTTTTTTTCACATTTAGCTTCCAATTCGAAACTAATTTAAACTACGTAATAATATAATTCGCCTCAAATAATTCATTATTACCTAGAGCGATTATTTTGCATATTATTGTATTAAATTATTATTTGATAAAAATGATAATTCTCTATAATGTACTTAATAATAAATTAATTTTTATTTAATTGATTATTTAATTGATTAACGAATGTTATATGAAAACAGGATAATTAAAACATCCTTAAATGTGCTAATAATTAAACTGTCTATCTTTCTATATATAAATATATTCATATATAGTTAAATATGAAATCAAAGATCTTTCGAATATAAAATGGGATATTATTTTTCTCACTGGAAAACCATAGCCAACAGGTAAGCAAATTCAAATGAATTAATTAGTTAGTTAGTAAACTATTTCATTTCATTTCACTTCGTATTCTAGTGAGCATATATCGAAATGCCGATTAATAAATATTGCTTCATTATTATCACTATCATTATCATCATTATTATCGTTATCATTGCCATCATTATCATTATCATCATCATCAATTTATTCAGTCATTTTAATACATACATTTTTACTATCGAAGTTTGACTATCTATCTTTTTAACGAATCGATTTTTCAATCGATGCTCTTTTTACTATAACTTTGATAAAACAAAGAATAAATTTATCATTTCAAATGGCATCTGATAGATAGATGAAAGTTGAAAATATTGGCGGGAAATATTTCTGATGACACTGAAGTTTACAATTTTCAAAGAGTTAAAAATAGTTAAATTTTTCAAAATTTTCCCATTTCACGTCCATTTTTTTCAATTCTTCTTACAAATGTCGACGACAACTGTTGAATGACAATTATATAATCTACCAGCTGAGCAGTGAGTAGTCATTATTATCCCATGTATTCTTCCATTTGTATACATATTTCACTCACTATTTCATCATTTTTTTTCACCAATTACTTATATATATTTGCAAATCTTTTTATCTTATATATTCTATACACTAATTTTAATATAAAAATACATTTGCATATTTTTATAACAATAAAATTGAATTATGTTAAATTGTGATTTGTAATTATAATCAACAGAATTATACATTTTTATATTAATGAAATTGAATTAATCGTGATTTATAATCACGTCTACAATATAAGTCTGCAAATTCTAGGTGACATGGTTAAATTAAATTGATCGCGTTGATTTGTAATTATTATTATTGCAATATAATTGCATTTCCTTAGAATGATTTAGTTGAATCATATTAGTTGTGACTAAATTATAATCATGATTATTGTAACGACACATCTGTATATCTTAAAGTTGGTACGATAGAATTTTAAGTTAATCGTTGATACGATAGAATTTTAAGTTTATAATCATTATTATTATAGCAATACGCAAGCAACAAATAAATTTTCATACTCATGTAAATTAAATATTATTGGCCGATATATAGTTTTCCTTATTACAATTATATTCATATCGTTATATATAAATATTTAAATTAATTGTTATATGATAATGAAATGGATGCAATAAACAAATTCATTATTATTTAATTATAATTAAACAGTATTATACTTAAACTAAATTATATTATTCGATTAAAATTATTAAAATCCAAATCAATCAACAATAAAACTTTAAAATTTAATTTTATTATTTTCGTTATTCCCATTTAAAAATTCGTTCATATGTTATGAATGAATTTTCAATATTTTTAATACAGCATAAAACTTGTTATAACAGTAATAATAACCTGTCCAGCTATGATCTCTGTTAAAGGTAGAAAAACTTGTTCTTCAAAATTTACTCTCATATAAAATGATCAGTATTATTTCCGTGCAATAAGTATATATATATACATATATATATATATAAGTGTATGTGTGTGTGTGTGTGTGTGTGTGTGTCTGTGTGTGTGTGTGTATGTGTGTGTGTGTGTGTGTGTAGGTATGTGCGTAGGCATTTCCTTATATTACGCAAAAACTTTGTGTATGTTTTTTTTTTGCATTTAAATGACCATTGATCAAAAAAAGAAAAATAAAGACACAAATAAATAATAATAATAATGGTAATAATAATAATAGTAATAATAATGATAATAATAATAGCAATAATGGTAATAATAGCAATAATAATAATAATAATGAGGAGGATCTCTTCTTTATTAGCATAAAATATTCCCCATAATTATAGAAAAATAATTGACTAATATTTAATAAATTTACGAATAACATAGAAATTTAAAACATTGCATATTTTTACAATCCAATAAAATTCCATATTGCATGAAAATATTTCGTTATAACAATATAACGAATTTTTCTTATATACTTCAATACAGTGTTGACTATTAATTGGTAATTATTTTTGTTAATTGATAAACACAATTGGTAGCTGTCGCTTTTAATTGATAAATAACTAATTAATCAGTTACTTTAAAATTAAGTTAATTCCACTTATTCAATCAATAAATATATAATTTCAGGCTTAAATTTCCAAAAAGATCTTAGCAAATTATAATAAAAGGCAAGGATAGAATTCATCCTTTTGCATAATTTATTAAGTTCAGCTATTCGGTCAATTTATGCATATATTATTCCATCCGTTTTATTTCATATCTTTTCTTTGAAGCTCTCACTCATTTCCAACTATTGTTTCATTTTAAATTCGCTAAATATCTATCATTGGATACCGTAATATGCTTATCATTAGATACTGTAGTATGCATGTCTATTTGATTACTATAGGTATCGAATATAATAAATGAAGGACAAATATATTTGAAATCAATGTATCAAATTTCATTGTAATTTTATTTTCTTCTATCATTCCTTTTCTTTTTTGTAATGTTTCTTCAATTTGAATTAACTGTAGAAAAATTTATCAAAATATTGTCTTTTTTCTTTTTTTATGAAAGAGAAATTTTATCGTTAAATACATATTTTCATCTATTCATCGCTTTATTTGTTTATTTATTTGTTTTCTACTCATATATTTATTTAATTTTGTAAATTTTAATAAATTCGAATTAAATATATTTTAATAAATTTGAATTAAATTAAGCAAATATATTAAAAAAATTTTTCTTTTGTTTTTTTCATACTCCTTTTTAAAACAAAAAACTTACTAGTAATGCTCATTATTGAAATTTTTGCTCAATATATAACAGTATAATGATATACTTAATATTATAATAGTTTTCGAATAGCAAACTTTTTCAAGACATTTTCTAAAAAGATCACAAATGAAATTTATTAATACTGTATCACACTATATATTATGCATATTTATGACTTTATATCATACAAAAATTTCAAGAAAAATCAAATTAATTAAGTAAAATTTCTAGTAAATATATCAATTCTTGAATTTTTTAAAATGTATTTTTGTAAAAATGGTTTAAAAATGAAATTTGGTCGTCAAAATATTAGCAATAAATGATGAATTTTTAATTATTGTACGGTAAGCATTAATAATTAATTAGTTCTTCATGGAATACATGATTTTAATGGATAAAAAAAATAATTATTATAATAGAAAAGGAAGGAATTTGAAATCAAAGATCAATAATGGCGAACGGATAGATGTATATGTATATGAAAAGATAATCAGATTATATGTATCGATGCCGCATTTAAAATCAACTTTGGAACGATGAAAGAGAAGTGTAAAAGAAAGGAAGGACAGGTAGGGTAAATGGAAGATAAAAGGTGTACGTATGCTTATTTTCAATACATCATTAATTCAAATTGAATTAATGATACATCATCCAATCTTTTTGGTAAATAAAGGAGAAAAAAAAAATGAGAGAGAGGGAGAGAGAGAGAGAGAAATCATCTTGGGATATTTAATAATAGACTGACAAATCATTTTTGTTATAAAACCTGTTATCATTATTGCTGTTTATTATTACAAAAATAAGAATGATAGATAAATATCATTGCAAGACGAAGTCAAAGGTCAAGTTAATTTTTGTATGAAATGAATGATAAGACAAATTGATATCAAATTAGAAATCGAAATAGGAAAAGGATGAAATTCATCATTTATTTTTTGACAATATTGATATTTCAGTCTTTTTTTTATTTCTTTCCCTCTCATTCTCTTTCTCTCTCTCCCTATCTCTCATTTTTTTCTCCTTTATTTACCAAAAAAAAGATTGGATGATATAAAATATTGAAAGAAAAAAGGATAGCATATAAGAAAGACTGCATTATAAAAAGGGACATATGTTTGGAAATTGAAAGATGATCGAATGCAGTGGAATTGAGATGGCTGGCAGCTGTTGTTATTGCTGATGTTTAAACAGGCTGTTATCACCAAATTCATATCACTAATCAAAATGAGAATGAATGAATGAATGAATGTCAATAAATGAAAAAGTGTGAATGAATCGAAATGAATGAATGAGCGAGCAGGAATGAATATATTAAAGGAATGAACTAAAGGGATAAAGAATGGATGGGAATTAATGGGAATGAATGGAAATGGATAGAAATGAATAGGAATGAATATATTGAAGAAGTGAGTAAAATGAAGAGCAGAAGCAGTGGAAGAGAGGATTATAAAAAATATAGCAGAGCACATATATATCCATCAATGAAATTTCCATTTCAATACTGTTGTTTTTTCATGATGACGAGAACAGAAATAACTAAAACAAATTTAACAAGGCGATCGTTTGCTTACATATTTCATTCCGTTGATTCGAAAATGATCATTATTCTTCATTTTAATACGATTTGATAAGAGAAAGAAAGAAGAAAGAGAAAGAGAGTGAAACAAAAACAGGAAAGTTACTATTATTATTATTATTATTATTATTATTACTACTATTATTGCTATTATTTTGCTATTATTTTCTGCTACTAAAAGGTTCTCATGCATTTTACATAAATCGATATATATATATTACTACTATATCACTGTGTTATTTATTTATTCATTCATTTATCCATTTCATTTTAATTCATTTCATTTCATTTTATTATACGTTTTCTTTCGCTTATCAACATAATTTGAAAATTATATTTCAAATTTCTACATCAAAATATAATATAAAACTTCAAATATAACATATACGATTTAAAAATATATCATTTCCATTTATCAATCAAATTGATTTATTTGCTGCCATTTAATTATTTATTTTTTGTTTGTTACAAATGTTATTGTTTGTTTTCTATAAAAATTGCATGATTTTTTTTGTTTGTTGTTTTATTGTATGATATTGCTATTTATTTTTTCGTATTTAATATTATTGTTTATTTATTGTATAAACCTGATGCTCATTATTGTTTGCGCTTGTTTGTTGTTTCATTTATTTGTTTTCTTTATTGATGATATTATTATTCGCTGAATTGTGCTATTTATGTTGTGTTGTTGTTTGTTGTGTTTTGTTTATTTGTTTCCTTTTTGTTTTATTACTCTAAAATCTTGTTATTTCTAATTATCGCTTGTTATTTGATTTGCAGTTATCTGTTAATATAATTTCTTATTCATTATTACAACGTATATCAGTTTTTATCAATTATTAAAAAGCAATTTGAGAAAAATTAATTACTTAAAATTATTCTATCATTCACCATCTTTATCAATTTGGTATACAGTCAGTTGAAATATATCATTTCTTTTTTACATATTCTCGATCTGTCATTTCTGTTTTGTACAATTAGTCTTCCTTCCTATCATTGTTATCAGTCTGGGCTCCTTTCAAAATTTTCTACTGCACTTTATATCTCAGTGATTAATTTATTTCTATTCTTGTTCAAAAATAAACCTTTATTCCTTTCCTTCTTTTAATGAAAATTTCACACTACATTCTCTTTTTTTTTCTCTCGCTCTTTCCCTCTCTCTCTCTCTCTCTCTCTCTCTCAGAGATAACAGCAGATCTGTAAGGAGAAAGATTCTCTTCCAGAATTATTTTTCGTAATCAAAAATTTCGAAGTTTTTTCTAAGCCTTGATATATTATTAAATCTTTAAAGAATCGAAAAAATTAAATTATTTCACCATCAATTTGAATGAAACTATGGAAATTGTAATCTTTTTACTAAACATATAATAATCAAATAATAGGACAAATTTTTATTAAATCTTTATAAATTAAAAAAGAAACGAAAAGAAATACTCATTTTTATCTTCTGCTTTTCACCTACATCGTTGTCTTCGTTATCATCGTCATTATCATCATTATTATCATCATCATCGTCATCATTCTATAACAATCAATCCTTTCGTAATCATCAAAATCAGTGTGAGTGAGGGATTTTGTTCGCATATGATGTTTGATCAACATTTCTCTCTAATAAGTTCCCATCTGTATCTCTCAATTTTACTTTTTTTTTCGTTTCGTTATTTAACTTCGTAATTTCTATTTAATGATTTAACAAAAATTTGTTTAAAAAGAATTTTATAAAATAATCATTAAAATTTGATTTATTTTTTTAATAAAATTTTTGTTAATTTTATTAATTAAATAATTGCAAATTTCGAAAGAAAAAATTCTTATAAATAATTTAATCTAAAAAATGTCTTTTCTTTGAAAGCAAAAGAGAAATGAACGTATCAATGAATGATAGTAATAAAAAAAAGTTTCAAGCCAAATTATTTTAAAATCTTTGGTTACTAAGTACCTTAGCAATCAATCAATCAATCACTCAACCAAATCAATCAATCATTCGTTCATTCATTCAATTCATTCATTCATCCAGTCATTCATTCCATTCAAATCCATACATTTCCCATCGAATACTTTTTAATTATTTTTCAATTATAATAAGCAAGCATGTGAAAAGGAAAAAGTTCAAACAATAATAATTAATATACTACCTTAATAATTGAATCATATATATGTATATATATATATATATGTGAAAATTTCGATAAAATAAAATAAATACAGGAAAAGATGATTTTAAAGTTAAAACGATAGATTGTAATAATAATTTATTATCATATAATGAATCTAATAATGCCTAAAATATAAAAAACATTATATATAATTTTTTTCTTATTGACCTTTTATGTTTTACTGATGAGAAGAGAAATTAATAGTATAGGAAAAGATGACTTTCAGTTTATTTTATGTATCATTTTGATCTCGTCGTCTGACTTCTGTTTCTTGTCTATTTTTTTTCCTTTTTTTGACTTTTAGTCCTTTTCCTTAAATGTTAATTGAATAATAGAATGTTTTGACAATTGAAAATTGCCTTCTTCGAGAGCGAATTGACGAGAAAATAGGAATAACTAACAGAGCGCAAATTGTCATTTCAACAAAAGCAATCACTGATAATAGTGCCGCTTTTCTTAACGTTTTATATCAATAGTATGTTATATAGAATTTTATTTACGAATTAGACTGAAAAGAATATGATAAAAAGAAAGAAGGAAACGCGGTCAAGGGAAAATATGGCGGCCTATATAGGATGACTGAAAAAATTTACTACGCCAGATATGATCATAAAAGAAGCGCCCTACAAGCTTAAATTTTAAGCTTAAAATGATAACTAAATGTTTCAACAATTTTAAATTTATGCTATGAAAATATAATTTTTTACCAGTTATATACACTTAAATTTTCCGTTTTTTTAGATTATAAAGTTTTATATAATATGCAAAACAAATTGGGAAAAAGAAAATTAAAGGAAGAGAGATAAGAGCAAAAAATTTCTATTGCAATTTGAACAAATGTTTCAAAATTGCGATCAATCGATTCTTTAAAAAGAAAAAAAAATATTTCAAATCTTTTCGGGAAGAAATAAGCAATATAATTGTTTCTTTGATTATGTAGATTAAATGTTAAACAAACATGTAATTGTTTAATTTAATCACTCTTGTCTTAAATTAATTTAATTAATCAATAAGATAAAAACAATTATAATATTATGATATTCGGTAACGTAAAATCTTTGTCATTTTTGTTTACATGTAAGTATATTATTTAGAATAATTTTTTAGTTAAATGGAAATGAAAATAAAAGATTTATCATTTTTTGTCGAAATTTTCAATTTGACGTAAAATTTTCCTTAAAAATATTTCGTCTATCGTTGCTGACGTGATTCTTTTTTTTCACGTCAACATTATATACGAAAAGATTTGAAATATTTTTTTTTTCTCGTCTTTCTTTTTAAAGAATCGATTGATCGCAATTTTGAAACTTTTTTGCTAACTCTTATCTCTCTTCCTTCCCTTTGTTCTTTTCATTTTTTCATTCTCTTCAATTTGATCTCCCGCTGTTTGTGATGTTATTATGATAAGCAGAAATAAGTAAGTTTTGATATGATTGTAAAATCAAGTTTCCATCCACTTATATTTCTTATTTTTTCATTTTGTATCGGTCGATTATTTCCGTTTAATGGAATATAATTAGGAGAAAAAATCATTTGAATTGAAAAAAATATTTTAATTCAAAATTTTTACAAAAATTAAATCAAATGTTCCAATTTTTTCGTCATCTTTCAATATCAAATTTTTCACTATTAGATATAATTAAAAATTTATATTTTTTAATAATTCATTTTGGCTGATACGTCTCATATTTTTTATCATTTATGGGATTATAGATGATATTTTTATCATTCATGGTATTATCGTTGATATATTTTAGTCGTTCCTTTTGCCCACTTTCTATAAAAGAAAATAACCAAGCAGCCAACCAGATGACATTAAAAATAATGAGTTGTATTATTTGGATAATTGCTACTATTAATATTGATATATGATAATGATAATGATAATGATATGACAATGATGATATATAATTTTTTAGTTATGAATTCTTTTATGCGTTTAAATTATAAAAATTTATAAATGAAATTATGAAAATTTTTCTTCTAAGCATTTCATTTCGACTTTAGTGATAGTAATTGAACAAAAACTTATCAAACTTAATACATTATTTCTTTCAAGATTCTTTGATATTATCCAAAATTCCAGGATTTTTTGAATACTTTTTTAAATAATTTAAAGACTTGAAATTTTCAAGATGATTTTGTTATTTCTTATAGATTAAAATAGAATGAATCATTTCTGGGGCTATTACAAAATTAGTTTGGTGGGATACCAAGAATGCATAAGAAATTTATTCTATTCCGTTTAAAATCTATTTTCAATTTTTTAATTAAAGTTTTTTCTTCATTTCTATAAGAAAAAAAATGGATTTTCGATTATTTCATATAACAAATGCTTGTTTTCTAAATTTTTGCTATATTTTTAATTTATCAAAAAAAAAAAATATTCAAAATGCATTTTCTGAAATTTTCATTAATAAATTAGTTTTAAGAAAGGGTAGCGAAAAAAATCGTACGAAAAATTTTTTTTTTAGATCTGAATTTCTGATTTAAAAATAAGAATTGTGTGAAAGATTTCAATTTTTTTTGCGAACAGTTTATTAAACTAATTGTGAAATTGGCTCAAAAATTTTATTCCATTTCAATTTAAGAAAATTCCAGCTAAAAAATAAAATAAAATTATTTTTTCCATATATTGAAAATAAATAATTTTATGATATTTTGTTGATTATAGCTTTCAAATTTGACAAATTCGAATAATAGTTAAATATTATATTAGAATTAAAGAAATATAGCTTAATATTATCCGAATATTAGTCATTTAAAGAATAACTAGAATAAATAATTCTAATTTAAAGTATAATTATATATTCAGCAATAAAATAATACGATATTAACGGAACAGATCATTGTATCGTCATTAGCTATTAATAGCAAGTAAGATTATTTACGATAATTAAGCCTCGAAGGCGATTGTTAGAGAAATGACTACGGTACTTATTTATTATTCTTTTTAATGTTTAATAGTCACCATATTTTAATTAATTCTGGTCCTCCTAAATGTTAAAGGTCATGCACTTACAAGTATTTGAATCAATCGAGAGCGGAAGAGACAAGAA
This sequence comes from Dirofilaria repens, assembly GCA_008729115.1. NCBI lineage: Eukaryota > Metazoa > Nematoda > Chromadorea > Rhabditida > Onchocercidae > Dirofilaria > Dirofilaria repens. The sequence goes on from SNRZ01000147.1 coordinate 139,926, forward strand.
GATGGAGGAGAAAATTTTGGCATTTTTAACAATTTATATTGAATGAATGAAGGAAATAATCGATAATTTATAAGTTTTTTAGAAAAATGAAAAAAAATAAAAACATTATATTTTATTAGAAATTAAATTTTTGAAAAGTAATTCTTTGAAATTTTTGATGTTTGTTATAAAAACTGTAGAAAGAAATTTTAACATGAAATTTCTTAATGTTATCTAATTTTTGATAATTTATAATTATGACTAAATTTGGCAATCATTTACGATTTCTCGCTGAAATCTGAAAATTTTCAATTTCAATTTAAAATTATAAGTTTATAATTGTTGCAAAAAAGAATTAAAATTTCTATTTATCTTTTCAATTTTAAATTCAAATTTATCGCTTTCGAATTATCAAATTTTTATGTGTGTTATAAAATATTTCTTATTATTTTAGATTCTCACTCGAATTGATAATTTCTTAATCTAATTAAAAAATTTCGATAATTTGAATATTCACATTTTAGCGCTGAATTTATGCAAATTGAGTAAATGTATGCTTTGTTCGATCAAAATTGTATATAACTGAAAGCTAAGAAACTGTTATGTGTATTTTGTTTTCTTGATTAGGCATAAAATTTCAGGCCATTTATGATGCATGCATTAAAAGAGCCATAAAATTTCGAGCAAAACCCAAAATTTTCGATTGTTAGCTGCAAACGAGCTGCCAAGCAAATATTACATAGCTCAAAAATACCAAGATTACTTGGCCAACATTAGATTCTAATTGTTAGGAGTTGAAAATTTGTGAAGCATTCAAATTTTGCTTTTCAGTTTCTTAGATTTATTTCACAAAATAATTTCAGGATAAGAATAGAGATTTAAATAAATATTTATAGAATTTTCTTTCAAAATTTTCAAATTTCGCTTTTTCCAATAAGTTTAATATTTATGATGGATATTTTCCCAATTATTAAGAGCTTTAAATTGTATTTTTCCAGATAAATATCAATGAATTTGAGCAACTTTTTTTCTTTTCCAAACATTATTTCATATAAAATTTTTAAAAAATTTGATACACCTCATCTAATAATGTATAGTCATCATTTGGAATGATAATATTTGCTTTTGTAGATCTCATTTCAAATTATTCTTGAAGATTTTGAAGGACGAGATTGGCAAAAATATTGAAATCAATAAAATGAACTACAAATAGACCATAACTTCAAATGATTCATCAGAAATAATTCCTTATTTTTGATAAAATTTTTTTTCTCAAATAAAATTCCATCAATAAAAGTGTATGTTGACGAAAATCATTTTCAATAATTTACCAAAAAGTCGACAAATTTTTTTTCTAATTTCATCACTTTTTCAATATGTAAGTCAATATGTAATAATTGATTGATATAATTTTAAAATAACAAAAAAATAATTAATTTTAAAAATTAATTAATTATTATTTATCAAATTTTTGCAATTGCTGACCAAACACTATTAATTTTTTAGTTTTTTTTTAAATTTATGCTTTGATTTTTTAAAATTTTGCTTTTTATTTTTTTAAATAATTGTTTGTTGAGATGAAATAAATCAATGGGTAATTAATATTAATCAATTCGTTTATATCAATCAAATTTGACTGATGATTATCACAAATGTTTTAGGATCACATATAAGTTACATAATATTAATGACTTGTTTACTAAGCAAATAAACCTCCGTTGTTTACATAAATTCTTGGCTACTGGAAAAAATCCCGATAAAGCAAGATATTACATGAAATCTCTGCTAATCAATATAATTAGTCACTTTTATTCATACGTTTAAACATTTTGCTATATCATTAATGCTGTTAATAATTAGTTTTTATAAAAATGCTGGAAATTAATTTAAAAACTTAAATACACTTGAATTAAAATATAACAATTTCGATAAAATATAATATATATTATTAGTGGAAAATAGTAAGAAACGATTTGAATTTCGAATATTAATTAAATTTGGATAATTTTTCGCCAAAATTTCAGCAAATTAAGAATTTCATTATTTTAATTCAAATAATATGGAATGGTATATTATCATGATCAATTGATATATATAATAGAAAATTATATTAAATTTAAAATAATAATTTTATTTCATATCCATAAATAATTTTGTTCCTTTTTTCTTTGCATATTCCAACGCATTTGAATAAATTGTTTTTGGATTAATTATTTAATGACTATTTCTATTTTATTTTTTAAATTCTCGCAAAAGTAGACGGCAAAAAAACGCTTGACAACTAAAATTCACAAAGATCATCTAAATCAAACGGTAATTAATATCCATTTCGTAATATTAATAATTAAAATTGATTGAGCCAAAAAAAACTTGTTATTAAGTATGAGATATGTTATTGTTTGCAATTCATTTTCTTTTTTCGAAATGAATAAATCATTTTATATTTTACCGTACCCATCAATAAATAGAAATAGTCATTCTATTTCGTATTATTATTATTATCTATTCTCTCTTTCAAATATAGGATTAATATTTTTTTCATTAAAAAATACAAAATTCCGGAGAAAAATTAATCTTTTATTTTTGTTTAAAACTTGCTGAATCGATGACAAAATAAACAAAAGAAAGTAAAAGTTATTTATATAATTTTCAATTTACAATAGAATGCATTCACTCAAATTCAATCATTTAATTCTTTTTTTCAATTCCTGTTTTGTTGAAAATTAAAAAATTAGCTTCTTTTTTTGTCTATAAGAAAAAAATTGATACTGTAGTTAATTGATAGAAATTGGAATGCCTTTTCTTTTCATTAATTTTTAGTAAAACCAGTTTTCCAACTTTTCATTTTTTTGCCTTCCCAATTTTTTTTCGTTTCTCCTACTTTTCTATTATCTCCCTCTTTCTTTCCCTTTCTCTCTATATATGCGTCTGTTAACTTTTTCGTGATATATAAAGAGTGAAAGATGTGATTAAAATTAAAATGTGACTAAAAATTTAAATAGAACAGAAAGTTTTCATTTTTCATTTTCCCACTTCTTCAATAATTATATAGTTTGATTTCTAATAGTTACTCGTTTTGCCTTCCTTTTCCTTTTTTGAAATCCGTTATTTCCAACCAATTTTTGGTACTTGAAACATTGAATTTGTAATTGATTAATAAAGAGAGAGAGAGAAAGTGAGAAGAAGAGATAGAGAGAAAAAGTCATCACAAATAGAAATGTAAATGATTTAATTACCATTTTTATCGAATTCATTTGAATTGTTTATTTATGTTATACCCACGTAATTGTCAAATCTTGTCGATCTCTAAAATTTAAAAATTTTCGAATTTCATTCAAGTCAAAAATAAAAAAATTCATTCAATTTTATAATTTCTAAAATTTTTTATATCAAAAAAATTAAAGAATTTTTAAAAAGTTTTTCCATTTCAAAAATTTTTCGAAAAAATTTGAAGAATACAGGATTTCAAATTTTCTTTTTCTTCGTACTTTATTATTGCATTTTTTGATTGTGTCATTTCTATTAATTATATTTCTAAAATTATTAATTTAATTTAATTTCTATTCGTGCTTGACGAAAGTTTTATTAATAATCTTTATTATTTTTTTGAATTTCCATCTGAGTTTAATTTTTCTCATTTATTTCTTAAATTACTATTAATTGATTTATTGTACAATAATATATTTATATGGTATATTTTATAAATGCACAGAATGAAATTATTTATTTATAATTAAATACTTCATTACTCATTCTTATCATTTTTAAATATCTAGTTTCATTATTCATTCTTATCAATTTTAGCCTTTTTTTTTTTTTTTGTTACTTAATCAGAAACATTCTCATGTCATATTTGAAGTGGTTAAAACTGGTTTTCTTTTTCTTTTATACAAATCTATTTTATATCTTTAGTTATAATCAATCGTTTTCTTTTTTATTTAAATGTGATTTGCTTAACAAATTTAATTATTAGGAATGGAATAAATTTAAATTACGATTTTGAAATGTTTTAAGTTCAACTTAAAAAAGTAATGAATAATAGTATATGTTTACTTCAATTTCCCTTCAATCGTAGCAAAATATCAAAATGAAAATAAAAATTAAATAAGTAATTTACAAATTTATTTATTGCTTCGTTTCATTTTGCGTTTTTTTCTGAATTGTTTCCATTACTTATCAATTTTAATTTGTAATGAAAATGTGAAATATCAAAACTGGATAATTTCTTTGTTTTATTTCATTTATTTTATAAATATTTTAATTTGAAAGAAAAAATTCCCATTCTTTTCTTACTCTTAAATTATCTGATAAATGTTCGATATTATTATATCATTCTCATTATCTTTAAAAATAAATAAAATGAGATTTGAATTTAATCAAAGTACTATTTTCTTTGTTATTTAGAGTAATATATTTTTTGATAACAAAAAATATTTCGATAAGATGGATTAAATAAAAATGATAGGATAGGATCGAATAGAAAAAAAAACTTAATGAAATATTTACGTGAAAATAATTCGCAAATTTGATAATAATTTTTACTAAAATTTAGTTTTAAATTTGATTCATACTGTTGTTATTATTATTTATCAGTATTATTATCGTAGTTTTGATCAAAAATTTAAATCTTTCATTACATTTTATAAACATGATTTCATTAACATTGATAGCATTAATGATGAATTCAAATGATAAGGAAAAAGATTACTGAATAAGCATGTTGACAAAGCATCATGATAATGATGATAATGATGATGATGATGGTGATAATGATATGAACTGGTATGAAATTTTTCAAAAATTTGATTAAATAATATTGATAAGAAATTTTAAAAACTTGATAATAATAATAATAGCTCAAGATGAAGCATTTTATTGTACGTATAAATTGATGAAAATATTGTAAAAAAAATTGACGAAAGTGAGGGTTGAGATGTTAAATTAATGGTTAAAATATAGTAATAAGAATTTCCTCTTTTATGATTTAAAAGATGAGTTGATTTTAAATTACTGATATATTTAAATATAAAAAAGAGATGAATTGTTTCTTCCGCATTTTAAATGATATTATTTTAGTATTTTTAAATAATTTCAATTAATGAGTCATCATCCATTAGGAATAATATCATGTTATTAGTGTGGCTAATATATTCAACAATTTTAATTATCCGTCAAATTCCTTTTAACCTATTAAAGTGCCATCAAAAAGGGGTCATTGAATATGATAGATGTAATAATGGGGATTTATTTATGTCTCTGGAAAAGTCTTTTTGGTTTTCCATTTTAATTTATCGATATATTTCGTTTAAACTATTAAGATGAAAATTGACAAGCAAATAAATTGATCAAATCATGTTGGTTTGATAGCAAAATAAACAAATTAATTAAATCGACCATTTTCCTTCCAAAATATTTAAAATTTTTTACATTTATTAATCGATTAAATTAATAATACTAATTTCTTCTTTTTTCTCTCGATATTATCTATTATTATTATTGCCATTGATATTGAATTATTATTCCAATCATAAATGTATATATATAACGGAAACATAGAAAATAAAAATTATTAAATTATAGAATAGATTATTATATTATAAAAAACTTCTGTAATTTCTATCAGCTCTTTTATGAAAATTATTTAATTTTTTCAAGTAGTAAACTTCGAATTAATTAGTTTTTATTTTAGGATTTATAACAAATATAAAATTTTTTGTTTTAAAGCAAAATTGAACAAAAAAATAAAAAATGTTTTAAAAGCAAAATTGAATAAAAAAAAGTACAGAAGAAAGCCTAGTTCCTATAATAATTAGAGATATTCATGGATTAAATTTTTAAATTTTTACTTGACTTTTCTAAATCTCTTCGCAGTATGTAAACATCAATTGACATATATATATTTACATTTATTTATTATATATTTATATGTATATATATATCTTATACATAAATATATATATATTATTATTAATTATTTCTCTGTTATTATTGTTATTACTTTTCCTGTTATTATTATTGTTTTTGCTATTGCTCTTCTTATTATTGTTATTAGCATTTTTGTTGTTGCTATTGTTGTTATTAGTTGTCGTTGCTAGTTATAATTGTTCTACTGTAGTAGTAGCAGTAGTAGTAGTAGTAGTTGTTGCTGCTGTTGTTGTTGCTGTTGTTGTTGTTGCTGTTGTTGTTGTTGTTGTTGTTGTTGTTGTTATTGTTGTTGTTGTTGCTGTTGTTGTTGTGTTGTTGTTGTTGTTGTTGTTTATGTGATTGCTATTGGTTAATCATTTGTAATTTCACTTTTTGGAAATTTGATAAGTTCTGCTATGCATTTCACAAATATGAGCTAAATTTGTATAAATTGCATAGAACATCAAAGATTATATTTCCTTATTTTAATTATTGCCAAAAGGCATATCCAGTTGTATTCCAACCAAACAATCATACATACTTCTATCGACTAATCAATTGTTTGATCAATTGTTTGAAATTTTATTTCACAATCAAACCATTCCTTTCATTTCGAATGAAAATTATAAACTATAATATATTTCACTTATGAAATATTAATGAAAATGATTATTATCCACTATAATTGGATACTTCACTGAATTCTAATTAATATTAATTAGGAAATCGGATATGTAAGACGAACATCTCTTCTAATCCTTAATAAAAATAAATTAATGCTTTAAAACTGATTATGTAAATTTAATTTATGATCTTTTACTATATGATTTTAATTCATTTCTATTCATTTATTAATGCTTGTTTTTCCTTTCTCTCTTCTTCGTCTTTTTTTGATTACTTAAAGAATATTATTGTTAATATTAAATGAAAATAAATGTTTTTGATCGTATAAATGTTATCGTTGAGGCGGAAATGGATTAGTAAGAATTAACTATTTGTGCGATGATTAAGGTAAATAAGTAATGACCATCGATAGGTTAGTAAGGAAGTGTAAGCTTTCGCATTTAAAAGTAAACATTTCTCGAAACGAAGCTTATCAAGTTGATATGCCTTCACGAATTATTGAGTAATGGAGGCATTAATGTGCATCATCTTTATTATACTCAAACATCGGTAACTCGAATTTTAACTTCATTATAAACAATAATAAGAAATAACAGTAATAAGCAATAATAATAATAAATAATAATAATAATAATAATAATAATAATAATAATAATAAAACCTTATTTAAAAGTGAAGATTTTTATTTAAATTGCACATTTTGGTTTTGCAAATATTTTACTCATATCCATATATGCTATATGCCTATATATATATGAATATAAAATGTTGCCAAAATAATTAGTATTTTCTTTGATTCCGAAAATAAATCCATTTGATAAAAATTAGATAATAAATATTAAGTTTAAAAAAAAAAATAAATAATTAATAAATAATTTATTCTACTATTATATTGTAGTAGTAGTAGTAGTAGTAGTAGTAGTAGTAGTAGTAGTAGTAGTAGTAGTAGTAGTAGTAGTAGTAGTAGTAGTAGTAGTAGTAGTAGTAGTAGTAGTAGTAGTAGTAGTAGTAGTAGTAGTAGTAGTAGTAGTAGTAGTAGTAGTAGTAGTAGTAGTAGTAGTAGTAGTAGTAGTAGTAGTAGTAGTAGTAGTAGTAGTAGTAGTAGTAGTAGTAGTAGTAGTAGTAGTAGTAGTAGTAGTAGTAGTAGTAGTAGTAGTAGTAGTAGTAGTAGTAGTAGTAGTAGTAGTAGTAGTAGTAGTAGTAGTAGTAGTAGTAGTAGTAAGTAGTAGTAGTAGTAGTAGTAGTAGTAGTTAGTAGTAGTAGTAGTAGTAGTAGTAGTAGTAGTAGTAGTAGTAGTAGTAGTAGTAGTAGTAGTAGTAGTAGTAGTAGTAGTAGTAGTAGTAGTAGTAGTAGTAGTAGTAGTAGTAGTAGTAGTAGTAGTAGTAGTAGTAGTTAGTAGTAGTAGTAGTAGTAGTAGTAGTAGTAGTAGTAGTAGTAGTAGTAGTAGTAGTAGTAGTAGTAGTATAGTAGTAGTAGTAGTAGTAGTGTAGTAGTAGTAGTAGTAGTAGTAGTAGTAGTAGTAGTAGTAGTAGTAGTAGTAGTAGTAGTAGTAGTAGTAGTAGTAGTAGTAGTAGTAGTAGTAGTAGTAGTAGTAGTAGTAGTAGTAGTAGTAGTAGTAGTAGTAGTAGTAGTAGTAGTAGTAGTAGTAGTAGTAGTAGTAGTAGTAGTAGTAGTAGTAGTAGTAGTAGTAGTAGTAGTAGTAGTAGTAGTAGTAGTAGTAGTAGTAGTAGTAGTAGTAGAGTAGTAGTAGTAGTAGTAGTAGTAGTAGTAGTAGTAGTAGTAGTAGTAGTAGTAGTAGTAGTAGTAGTAGTAGTAGTAGTAGTAGTAGTAGTAGTAAGTAGTAGTAGTAGTAGTAGTAGTAGTAGTAGTAGTAGTAGTAGTTAGTAGTATTGTAGTAGTAGTAGTAGTAGTAGTAGTAGTAGTAGTAAGT